>WAAF01014465.1:28789-41140 GCA_013400475.1 Tricholaema leucomelas | reverse complement strand
AACATCCAGCCTAGACCTCCCCTGGCACAGCTTGAGACCGTGTCCCCTTGTTCTGTTGCTGCTTGCCTGGGAGAAGAGACCAACCCCACCTGGCTACAGCCTCCCTTCAGGTAGTTGTAGACAGCAATGAGGTCTGCCCTGAGCCTCCTCTTCTGCAGGCTGCACACCCCCAGCTCCCTCAGCCTCTCCTCACAGGGCTGTGCTCCAGGCCCCTCACCAGCCTTGCTAGCCTTCTGTGGACACATTCCAGTACCTCAGCTTCTCTCTTGAATTGAGGGGCCCAGAACTGGACACAGGACTCAAGGTGTGGCCTGACCAGTGCTGAGTACAGGGTCAGAATAACCTCCCTCATCCTGCTGGCCACACTGTTCCTGATGCAGGCCAGGATGCCATTGGCCCTCTTGGCCACCTGGGCACACTGCTGGCTCATGTTCAGCTACTATCTACCAGCACCCCCAGGTCTCTTTCTGCTTGGCTGCTCTCCAGCCACTCTGTCCCCAGCCTGTAGCTTCCAGTACCTGAAGGGGGCCTATAAGAATAACTGAAATATAAAGAGAAGGTCAATGAACCCATGTCTGTTTCTTTAAAGATCTGTATTCTTTCAGCTGAGGTCTGTCACTCTCTAGAAAGGCTGGCTTTACAAAAGGCCGTGGTAAGTTGAGGATAGTCTGTGTTCTTTTGCTTGCATGACTGTTCCTCTAAGAACTTGTGGAAGTTTCACCAGAACACAATCAAGAGGCTTTTCTATTGAAATCTAATGCTTTCTGTCACATCTTTTGCCCAAAGACTGAGGAGCTGGCTAGCCATGCCCGTGGGCAGGGCAGCAGAGGACACATACAGTGACTGTAAGTAGAAGTGAATGCCCGGTGACTCCCTCGGAAGGAGGGCTCAGCTCAGGCTGAGGCATGCTCACAGGGTTGCCTTGCTGCTCCCTGAAGATGTCCTCTGTGACACCTCTCCTTTACTCTCCCTTTTCCTGGGGCGAGAGTCCCTGGCAGGCAGGAGCAAGGGCAAGGGAAGATGGCAGAGCTGGAGGCACAGGCTGCACTCTCCCAGCAGTGATTCAGCACAGAGCAAAAGCTTTGTCTTGCATCTGCTCTTGAAGGGAGGCTGCTTTGGGGTGCACCCTTCTGCACGCTGAGGTGGAATGTGCTAGTTTGAGCCTAGCTAGAGTGTTTTGGTGTGAAGAATAAGATCATAGGCTGAGAAATGAAAACAATGGTGAGGTCTACTTCCCTCACAGCCTTGCTGAGATGTGTAGAAAGGAAAACCAAAACATTAGATAAAGTCATTTTGCTGGGTACTTCGCTCTGGGCTGTGCTCTCAGCTCTTTGCCTGCTGGGGAGCTGAGGCTGCTGGCTGAACTCCATCTTGCTTTCTAGCCTCACCCTCCGTTTGCTTTTGTGGCCGATTCACCTTTGCTCCTTAATCCTTCTGGCGACCTCCATTCTTCCTTGGGACTGGAGTAAGGTTGAGAAGGGTAGGGGAAAGGTGAGGGGTGGTTGAGAGCCCCTCCTGGGGACTCAGGTTTCTGGGAGGGGAGTTGTGTCTGTATTACCTTTTTTACCTTGTCTATTTCTGTCTATAACTGTATATACTGTAAATATCTGCTTGCACATTGTGCTAGCTGTAAATATAACCTTCATTCAAATTTTCAGAGCCAGCTGAGTCTAGTCTGGGTGATTTCTAAAGTGTGTGGGGGTGGGGAACACCCAAACCATCACATGGAAAGAAATGCCCTCAGATGGAGACAAGGATTCATAAATGCCATTGGGTTGGAAGGGACCCTCAAAGATCATCTTGTCCAACCCCCTGTAGTCAGCAGGGGCACCTCCAAATAGAGCAGGCTGCACAGGGCCACATTCAGTCTCATCTTGAATGTCTCCAGGGATGGGGCCTCAAGCACATCCCTGAGCAGCCTGTTCCAGGATTTCACCACCCTCACTGCAAAGAACTTCCTCCTGGTGTCCAAACTAAATCTTCCCTGCTCCACTTTCAAACCATTGCCCCTCCTTGTGTTGTATGGTGCAAATAAGGGTTTTTTTGTGTTGTTTTGTTTTGTTTGTTTGTTTTTCCCAACATGCAGTTATTTAAATGAGATTTTGTTTTTCAGAAGTCAAACCAACAGGCTGCCCAAGTGCAGGCTGTATAGGGGATGGGGCACAGGCAGCAGCAGTAGCTGTACTGCTCTTGCTGCTCAGCCTTTCAGCTTGCATGTGCTTACCATGTTGGAGAGGTAATTGTAAAATAATAACAACTTCTTCCCTCTTTCTTCCCCTGTAAAATGCCAAGTGACAAAGTAGTGGCCTTCAGTATCCAAAGGGGGCCTACAAAAAAGCTGGGGAAGGACTTTTTAGGCTCTCAGGGAGTGACAGGACTAGAGGGAATGGAGCAAAGCTGGAGGTGGGTAAGTTCAGGCTGAACATGAGGAGGAAGTTGTTCAGCATGAGAGTGGTGAGAGGCTGGAATGGGTTGCCCAGGGAGGTGGTTGAGGCCCCATCTGTGATGGTTTGGGTGTCCCCCGCCCCCCCCTCCCACTTTGGAAATCACCCAGACTAGACTCAGCTGGCTCTGGAAATATGAATGAAGCTTATATTTACAGCTGGCAGAATGTACAAGCAGATATTTACAGTATATACAGTTATAGACAGAAATATACAAGGTAAAAAGGTAATACAGAAACACAACTCCCCTCCCAGAAACCTGAGTCCCCAGGAGGGGCTCTCAACACCCCCTCACCTTCCCCCTACCCCTCTCAACCTTACCCCAGTCCCAAGGAAGAATGGAGGTTCGGCCAGGGGGATTAAGAAGCAAAGGCGAATCAACCACAAAAGCAAATGGAGGGTGAGGTTAGAAAGCAAGATGGAGTTCAGCCAGCAGCCCCAGCTCCCCAGCAGGCAAAGATCTGAGAGCACAGCCCAGAGCGAAGTGCCCAAGCAAAGTGACTTTATCTAATGTTTTGCTTTTCCTTTCTACTCATCTCAGCAGGACTGTGAGGGAAGTAGACCTCAGCATTGTTTTCATTTCTCAGCCTATGATCTTGTTCTTCTCACCAAAACATTCTAGCTCGGCTCAAACTAGCACACCATCCCTGGCCAGCCTGCTCTAGGGTAGGGTGTCCCTGGGCATGGCAGGGGGTTGGAATTAGATGATCCTTGTGGTCCTTTCCAGCCCTGACTAATTCTGTGATTCTATATCCTTAAACCATGATCCTAAGCACCACATCCAAGTGACTTCTAAACACATCCAGGGTTAGTGATTCTACCACCTCTCTGAGCAGCCTATTCCAATGCCTGACCACTGTTGCTGGGAAAAACAGTTTCCTAATGTCCAGTCTAAACCCACCCAGTCACAGCTTGAGACCATTCCCTCTTTGTTCTATCACCGTTTACCAGTGAGAAGAGACTAGCAGCAGCCTCTCCTCAACCTCTTTTCAGGTAGCTGTAGAAAGGTCTCCGCTCAGTCTCCTCTTCTTCAAACCAGCCCCAGCTCCCTCAGTTGCTCTTCATAAGATTTATTTTCCAGGACCTAAAATTCATGAATCTGTCCTCCACCTCTCCCCCAAACCAGTGAAATTTTGTGATGTATAAAAGCAGGAGGAGGGGATCCAGTGTAATTGGAAGGGGGTGGGGGTGGGGGGGAAGCTGAAGGAGAACTAATTACTGCAGTCATTTTTTTTTTTCCTTCCCTGGCTTTGTTAATGAGGAAATGGAATTGGGAAACAGAGACACTGTATATGAAACACTTTGACAGTTTAAAAACTGTTAGCTGCATCTAGTGAGACTGCTTAATTTTTAGTACTAATAGCAGAGCCATTCCCAGAACAACAGTTCTCTGAGCTGCAGTGGTACTCTGGGGATGTCACTGCTATTTGGAACAATATAACTCCCCTTCCCCTTCTTCTTCTTCTTCTTCTTCTTTTTAAAGCCTCATCACTCCCCATTTATTGTTGTACTTGCTATGTGTGATGAGAATAAAGGAGCTTTGCACCTTCAGAGCAGCTCCCGTGTGTCTCCACACAACTTATTTGACTCTTCCAAGGATGAATAGAATAGAATCAACCAGGTTGGAAGAGACCTCCAAGATCATCCAGGCCAACCTAGCACCCAGCCCAGGCCAATCAACCAGACCATGGCACAAAGTGTCTCATCCAGTCTTTTCCTGAACACCCCCAGGGACGGTGACTCCACCACCTCCCTGGGCAGCCCATCCCAATGCCAATCACTCTCTCTGCCAACAACTTCCTCCTTCCTCTCCTGGCACAGCTTGAGACTGTGTCCCCCTGTTCTGTTGCTGGTTGCCTGGGAGAAGAGACCAACCCCACCTGGCTACAACCTCCTTTCAGGTAGTTGTAGACAGCAATGAGGTCTGCCCTGAGCCTCCTCTTCTCCAGGCTGTAAACCCCCANTCTCATCCCATTGGCCTCTGCCCACCCATCCAGCCTGTCCAGGTCCCTCTGCAGGGCTCTCCTACCTTCCAACAGCTCCACACCTGCTCCTAGCTTGGTGTCATCTGCAAACTTACTGATGCTGGACTCAATCCCCTCGTCCAGATCATCAATAAAGATATTGAACAGGACCGGGCCCAGCACTGATCCCTGGGGAACACCACTAGTGACAGATGCCAACTGGATGTGGCACCATGAGAGGGACAGGCAGCTGCCACCTTCCTCCCCCCCTCCTCCTGCAGAGAGTAATCACCAGCTTTTGCTCAGCTTCAAAGGCAGGTGAGGGGCAGATCGCAGGCCACTCTTCACCAGTGAAAAACACCTCACAAAGAAGTGTGTCTAAACGATTCTCCTTTCACAGAATCACAGAATGTCAGGGGCTGGAAGGGCCCTTCAAAGGTCACCTCTTCATCCCCCCTACCAGAGCAAGGTCACAGAACATTAGGGGTTGTATGGGACCTCCAAAGTTCATCCATTCCAACACCCCTACCAGAGCAGGATCACCTAGACCAGATCACACAGGAACAAATCCAGGTGGATTTTGAATATCTCCAGAGAGGGAGACTCCACAACCCCCCTGGGCAGCCTGTTCCAGTGTTCTGGCACCCTCACACTGAAAAAATTCCTCCTCATGAAACTTCCTATGCCTCAGCTTCCACCATTGCCCCCTGTGCTGTCATTGGGCATTACCCAGCAGAGCCTGGCTCCAGCCTCCTGGCACTCACCTATTACATCCTTATAACCATTCATGAGGTCACTCCTCAGTCTCCTCTTCTCCAAGAAGCAGGGCCACAGATCCCTCAGGCTCTCCTTGTAAGAGAGATGTTCCACTCCCTTCATCATTTCTGTGGCTCTGCTTTGGAGTCTCTCCAGCATTTCTTTGTCTCTCTTGAACTGAGGTCTCAGAACTGAACACAATACTCCAGATGTGGCCTCACCAGGACAGAGTAGAGGGGGAGGAGAACCTCTCTCTGCCTACTAAACACAGCCCTTCTAATATACCCCAGAATGACATTGGCCCTCCTGACCACCAAAGCACCTTGATGGCTCATGGTCAACCTCCCGTCCACTGGACCCCCAAATCCTTTTCCCCTTTGCTGCCTTCCAACAGCTCAGTCCCCAACCTATACTGATCCCTGGGCTTGTTCTTTCCCAGGTGCCAGACTCTGCACTTGCCCTTGTTGAATTTCATTAACTTGCTCCCTGCCCAGCCCTCAGCCTGTCCCACTCTGGCTGAATGTCAGCACAGTCTCCTGTTTGGTGTCATCAGCAAACTTGTTGCCAATGCCCTCTGTGCCCTCATCCAGGTCACTGGTGAATATATTGAACAGAACTGGTCCTAGTACTGACCCCTGTGGGACCCCACTAGTCACATGCCTCCAAGTAGACTCCATCCCATTGACCACACCTCTCTGGCTTCTTTCTTTCATAGAATCATAGAATCAGCCAGGTTGGAAGAGATCTCCAAGATCATCCAGTCCAAGCTATCACCCTTTGAACCAGTTCCCAATCCACCTCACTACCTGATCATCCAGACCACACCACCTTGGTTCCCAGGGTTTTACACAATGTTCAGTGCAACACTTGGTAACATCAGGTGGAAATTACACACTTCTAAAGGGAAACACATCCCTCTGTAGACATCCACCTTCTTTGCTGTCATGCAGGCTTTTGTAGCAGCTTGGTTGAAGAAAACCTGCTTTATATCCTGAAACCTGCATTTTACTCTGAAACAGCCAAAAACTAAGAGTTGGTTCATTATTTTTATTTATTTCTTTATCTCATACTTTGTTATAAAAAAATTTATCTCTTAATATGAGTTTTAATGCCATTTTTTAATGGCAAGGATCCGTTTGTAGGCATTGCTTGGAAATATCAGACTCATGTCGAGGGCAACTGAGGTTTGAGCAATAGATTTGGAAGTGGAGCAGGGGAGATTTAGGCTGGCCATCAGGAGGAAGCTCTTCACAGTGACAGTGGTGAAATCCTGGAACAGGCTGCTCAGGGATGTGCTTGAGGCCCCATTCCTGGATACATTCAAGATCAGAGTGGATGTGGCCCTGTGCAGCCTGCTGTATGTGGAGGTGTCCCTGCTGACTGCAGGGGGGTTGGACAAGATGCCCTTTGAGGGTCCCTTCCCACCCAATGCAGTCTGTGAATTTCTGATCAAGGCTGGTCAGATGTGGTGTAGATTGGCTAATTTTCATGAAACCTCACATGTGTTCCTATGTTCACTCTCTCCCTTTGCTGTATAAAATAAACTGTTTCTTAAGCAGATATTTTATCTTCTCTCGTAAATCTACACCTGTCAAAATCCAGGCTGCATCCTAATGTGGTCCTTCCTACCTCATTTTTTTTCCTTCTGGAGTGGAGGTTGTGTTGTGGAGAGTAATATGTGTGTAAGTGTCCACAGAATAACCCCCAAGCTTTGCCATTCTCTCACTTTTACTTGCTGCACTTAAGTGTTTAATCCAAAGGGCTCTGTACTTGACAGCTTCCACAGTAAACATCTGAGCCTGCCCCACCATGGGCCGAGTTCAGAACTGCTATTAACTCTTGATTTCTCTATTAGGTTTGGGAAGAAACTCATCCTTGCTTCTCTAAAGAGGCTTTGCTGTCAGTCTAAAACTATGTAGTGGCACAAATACCTCTTGAATTGTCATTTTTGCAACAGCTCTGAGTTGGTCCCAGTGTGCAAACACAATTCATACAAAGCCTGGATTGCTGTGGGCAGTGCCTTGTTCTTAGATGAAAACAGGTTACAGAAATCCTTAATCAAGCTCCAAAATAGCTGAATATTTGGTAGGGGTTTTTTTTTGGTTGTTGTTTGTTTGGTTTGTTTGTTTCTTTGGTGTTTGTTCGTTTCTTTCCTGCTCCCCCACCATGATATTAGAAGGTTGCTGAGGAACTCACTCATCCAAGGGCTCAAAGTGTTCCTCTAAACCCAGTCTTACATAGTCAGGAACAATTCTTAATCAGGCTCCAAAATATCTGAATGTTTGGTAGGGTTTTTTGGTGGTTTTTTTTTTTTTTGTTTCTTTGTCTTTTGTTTACTTGTTTGTTTCTTTGGTGCTTGTTTGTTACTTTCCTGCTCTCCCACCATGATATTAGAAGGTTACTCAGGAACCCACTCAGCCAAAGGCTCAAAATGTTCCTTTAAACCCAGTCTTACATCTTCAGGAACAATTCTTAATCAAGCTCCAAAATATCTGAGTGTTTGGTGGGGTTTGTTTGGTTTTTGTTGTTCATTTCTTTCCTGCTCTCCCACCATGATATTAGAAGGTTGCTGAGGAACTCATTCAGCCAAAGGCTCAAAATGTTCCTCTAAACCCAGTCTTACATCTTCAGGAACAATTCTTAATCAAGCTCCAAAATATCTGAGTGTTTGGGGGGGTTTGTTTGGTTTTTGTTGTTCATTTCTCTCCTCCTCTCCCACCATGACATTAGACGGTTGCGGAGGAACTCATTCAGCCAAAGGCTCAAAATGTTCCTCTAAACCCAGTCTTACATCTTCAGGAACAATTCTTAATCAGGCTCCAATATATCTGAGTGTTTGGTAGGGTTTGTTTTGTTTTTGTTGTTCATTTTTTTCCTGCTCTCCCACCATGATATTAGAAGGTTGCTGAGGAACTCATTCAGCCAAAGGCTCAAAATGTTCCTCTAAACCCAGCCTTACATAGTCAGGAGCAATTCTTAATCAGGGTCCACAATATCTGAATGTTTGGTAGGGTTTTGGTTGTTTTCTTTTTTTGGCTTCATTGAGGTTTTGTTTGATTTATTTCTTTGTTTGTTTGGTGTTTGTTTGTTTGAGGTTTGTTTGATGTTTGTTTGTTTCTTTCCTGCCCCCTCCCCGTGATAGTAGAAAGTTGCTCAGGAACCCACTCATCCAAAGGCTCAAAATGTTCCTCCAAACCCAGCCTTACATCTTCAGGAACAGTTCTTAATCAGGCTCCAATATATCTGAGTGTTTGGTAGGGTTTGTTTGGGTTTTGTTTATTTGTTTGTTTCTTTGGTGTTTGTTCATTTCTTTCCTGCTCTCCCACCATGATATTAGAAGGTTGCTGAGGAACTCACTCAGCCAAAGGCTCAAAGTGTTCCTCTAAACCCAGTCTTACATAGTCAGGAACAATTTACACTCATTTATTCTCACACCAGCATTTTCCCATAGCTTAAATAGCTCTTTCTTCCCCATGTGTTTACCTCCCCCCAGCGTATTTATAGGCAGCAATCATAACCCTCATTGTTTACCACATCTCTCTTTACTATTTTAATTAGACATAGCAGCCCTGATTTCTTCCTTTCCCCCTCCTCCCCTTTTCTTTAGAAAATAAAGAATTGATTACCAGATATCTGATGCTGCCAATTTGCTTTTTTTTTTCTCCTTTTTTTTTTTCCCCTGGTGTGTGTTCATTTTAAATGGCATTAATTTATTTAACAGGAAAAAAAAACAAACCAACAACAAGAAATGTTATGCCTAATTGGCTGCATTTTTGTAGCTACACAAAGGGGATGTTGCATAAAGGCAAAGCAAATGGATTCACTGTCAAAACAAATTAGAAAGTCTATTTTTGGTTCTTATCAGGGTAGCAAAACTACTTGGCTCCTCGGCCAGCTGTATAATCATTTGACCTATCTGTGACCTCAGGTGCACTTGGTTCACCTCCAAAGACCAAATGAAGTGATAACTGTAGCTAGTCAATAATCCAGGCCTTAGCTGACCCAGGAGACATTGGTATTAGTGTCCTATGGGTGATGTCTAAATTAGATGGCAGCCAGGTATGTGTACACTGGAGTGGTCATTAGAGTGGGCAGATGTGCTGAGCTAATGGCTTACAGTGGGGATTGCTGCAGGGGGAATTCCTTCAGGAAAAAAAGAAGTGAGTTAATGTGAGACAGTAAGCTATACAAAAGGGTGCTTTTCTCTGAGCTGTGATGAATATTTGCCACATACAGACTTGTTACCCTGACTTGATGGATGAAAGATGTGCATTATTCATTTATCACAAAGGATGAAAGCAATCAGGGTGTATAAACACTAACCAGCGATGCTGTTGAGAGCGAGCTTTTCATTCTGAGTATGTAAAAAGGCTGGACTAAAGCAGGAATGCTACCTACAGCCCTGTGCACAACAGACCAAAGCTCTACACATGTAAGCAAAAAAATGTCTGTGATCTCATTACAGCAGTGAGAGGGAACCAGCATTGCTCCCAGACCACGAAGCAAACCGAGTGCACAAGTGACCTATATGCTAGCATCTATGCAAATCTCAGGCAGATGCAGAGATTTATACACACTTTACACACCCCCCTGAGGAAATACCCATTTTATATCACTGATGGAGCAGATGTATTTTCCTCTGTGAAATGTGCACGGAATCTAATCAGAACAAAGTGTTTAATGTATTCAAAAGCAGCACACACTATCCCTTAACTTAACTAGTAGACTGCAATAGAGAGCAATGTCAGATCTGAACTCATTAGGGGTTTTTATGGCTATACATTTGCATGAGTGCATTAGAAGCATCTTGTGCCACACCAACTGCACGGCAAATTCTCACCCAGGCAAAAAGGACTTTTCTCCTGATCATAACTGGAAGTGTGATGAAAGAGCTGCCAGTGACAGCTATTGCAACCTCCTAAAAATGTTGATGTAGGTTTTCACAGAGTCACAGAATGGCTTAGGTTGGAAGGAACCTGGAATCATGGAATCGGTCAGGGTTGGAAGGGACAACAAGGATCACCCAGTTCCAACCCCCCTGCCATGCCCAAGGACACCCTACCCTAGAGCAGGCTGGCCTCATCCAGCCTGGCCTTAAACACCTCCAGCCATGGGGCTTCAACCACCTCCTTGTGCAACCCATTCCAGGCTCTCACCACTCTCATGCTGAACAACTTCCTCCTCACGTCCAGTCTGAATCTCCTGACCTCCAGCTTTGCTCCATCCCCCCCAGTCCTGTCACTACCTGATAGCCCAAAAAAGTCCCTCCCCAGCTTTTTTGTAGGCCCCCTTCAGATCCTGGAAGGCCACAAGAGGGTCACCTGGGAGCCTCCTCTTCTCCAGACTGCACAGCCCCAACTCTTTCAGTCTGTGCTCACAGCAGAGCTGCTGCAACCCTCTGAGCATCCTCGTGGCCCTTCTCTGGACACACTCCAGCACCTCCACATCCCTCTTGTAATGGGGGCTCCAGAACTGGATGCAGTACTTCAGTGGGGTCTCAGCAGAGCCGAGAAGGAGAATCACCTTTCTCCACCTGCTGCAGCCCAGGATCTGGTTGGCTTTCTGGGCTGCAGGTGCACACTGCTGGCTCATGTTGAGCTTCTGGTCCACCAGCAGCACCCCGAAGTCCCTCTCCTCAGGGCTGCTCTCCAGCCACTCACTGCCCAGCCTGGATTTGTGCTTGGGATTGCCTCCACCCAGATGCAGGACTTTGTACCTCAGAGATCATCTACTCCAATTCCTTTGCTATTGCCAGGGAAGACTCTCAACTACATTTGACTGCTGTGGGCCTCATCCAATCTGGTCATGAAGATGTCCAGGAAAAAGGCAGTCACAACCTCCCTGGGCAATCTGTTCCACAGACTCACCACCCTCATACTGAAGAACTACTTGCTAAGGTCCAGTCTAAACCCACTCTACCTCAGCTTCAAACCAATTCCTCTGTCCTGTTGCTAGCCACCCTTATGAAAAACCCCATTTCAGCATTTTAGCCTGCTCCCAACCCTTTAAACTTTGTGTATGGAAGAAAGAAAAGTGGAAAACCTTTGGGCAGAAGTCAGTCCCAGATGGAGCCTTCTAAAGCAATCAGCCCACTCCTGTAGCTGTATATTTTGCAACAGGGAGTCAGAGTTATGCTGCATTTGAACTTGAGGACTAACTGTTCTGATGTCAGACCCTTGCAGGCTCACAGGATGCTGGGAGCTGAAAGGGACCCAAAGAGATCATCGAGTCCACCCCCCCTGCCAGAGCAGGACCACACAATCTTGCTTAGGTCACAGAGGAACACATTCAGCAAGTCTCCAGGGAAGGAGACTCAACAAACCTCTCTGGGGAGCCTGTTCCATAGCACTGTGACCCTTACAGTAAAGAAGTTGCCCTTTGTCTTGAGATGGAACTTCTTTTGCTGCAAAAGTTAATGTCTGTATAATTCTAAACAGTATAAAAGGAGGTGTATATTCCAAGTGTCAATGCATTTGAATGTGTCCTGTAGCATGGTCATGGACAATTATGTAAGGATCCATGAATAAAACATCTTTAGTACATAAATAGAGTAGAAAAATAAGGGGAAAAAGGAACAAAATTTGCAATAATGAATTGAGAAGGAAATGAATCCATTAATCCTCTTCAGACTTTGCATCACAGCGCTCTGAGTAAATCAGAATTACTCATAGTAATGTCCAGAGGAATACTTAATTTACATCCTATCCACAACAAAGATTTTAATCCTCAGTTTTTTTTTTTGTGAGCCCTGCAGATGGAGAAATTATTGTTAGCCTTTCTAAGCCTTTGCTACTTCTGTGAGGAAATCCAGAAAGAAGAGCGTTAGTGTCTGTAGATTTAAAGGTGGGATTAGCAAGATATTAGTGTGGAAATTCAGGACAAGGAAAGCCAGCCTCACAAAACAAACAAATCACTCATCCCACTCTGCCATCAGCTGCCAATAATGTTGCAAGGAATCATAGAATCATAGAATCAACCAGGTTGGAAGAGACCTCCAAGCTCATCCAGTCCAACCTAGCACCCAGCCCTATCCAGTCAACCAGACCATGGCACTAAGTGTCTCATCCAGTCTTTTCCTGAGCACCCCCAGGGATGGTGACTCCACCACCTCCCTGGGCAGCCCATTCCAATGCCAATCACTCTCTCTGCCAACAACTTCCTCCTGACATCCAGCCTATACTTCCCTC
>WAAF01014465.1:2027-28461 GCA_013400475.1 Tricholaema leucomelas | reverse complement strand
ACACAGTACTCAAGGTGTGGTCTAACCAGTGCAGAGTACAGGGGCAGAATGACCTCCCTGCTCCTGCTGGCCACACCATTCCTGATGCAGGCCAGGATGCCATTGGCTCTCTTGGCCACCTGGGCACACTGCTGGCTCATGTTCAGGCGGGTATCAATCAGCTCCCCCAGATCCCTCTCTGTCTGGCTGCTCTCCAGCCACTCCAACCCCAGCCTGTATCTCTGCATGGGGTTGTTGTGACCAAAGTGCAGCACTCGGCACTTGGAGCCATTGAACACCATTGAGACAACCTCCTTCTTGTCAGACTGACCAGAAATTGCATGCTGTGGCTGAAAAGGATTTGGTGGCACTCAGATACATGCCATGAAAAGTGTTTTGTGTAGATGGAGCAGTGTTTACCATCTGATCTGCCAGAAAGCTTCCACTTAAACCTTATTTTGTAGTGCTGCATCCTGTTCTGGAGGCTTACAGGAGGCTGACTGTGGATTGGTACATGTGAAGCAAGAGCAAAAACTGAGATCAGAGCCTATGAGTCACAGCATCACAGAATATTAGGGGCTGGAAGGGACCTCTAGAGAACATCTAGTCCAACCCACAAGTGTCAGTGATGGTTTTCACTTTGACTCCTCTTGCCCTTGGTGGGTCTTTCAGCCTACTGATGAATCACAGCATCACAGAATGTCAGGGGCTGGAAGGGACCTTCAAAGCTCATCCAGTCCAGTCCACCTGCCAGAGCAGAATCACCTAGAGCAGATCACACATCCAGGCAGGTTTTGAATATCTCTTGATATTTCCAGAGAGGGAGATTCCACAACCCCCCTGGGCAACCTGTTCCAGTGTTCTGGCACCCTCACACTGAAAAAAATTCCCCTTCACGTTTCCATGGAACTTGCAATGCCTCAGCTTCCACCATTGCTCCTTATACTGTCATTGGGCATCACCCAGCAGGGCCTGGCTCCAGCCTTCTGCCACTCACCTTTACATCTTTATAACCATGAATGAGGTCACCTCTCAGTCTCCTCCTCTCCAAGCAGCACAGCCCCAACTCCCTCAGGCTCTCTTTGTAAGGAAGATGTTCCAGTCCATTCATCATCTTTGTAGCTCTGTGCTGGACTCTCTGAAGCAGAGAGAACCAAAGGCCTGGTGGGAACCTAGAAATTCCTGGGCACCCTTTAAAATCAGCTTCCCACAACAGACATAGTTGACTTGGAATGAGTCAATTAAATTAGCAGTTTATCTCAGCAAACTGCCTTTTAAACTCCTCAACTGTCTTTGCAGTCCCTAGGGCAGCTTCATAGATCCTGATTACACTGGACAGGAGATAGCCTCACTGGAGTGATGAGCAGCTTGCACCGAAATAGAGCACCTAGCTCAGACTGTCAGCATTTCCAGCCTTGAGGATGAATACCATTGCTGCAAATACAGCTCCTGTGGGGAGAGTTCTCTTCCTGCATTATCCACTGGAGGCTCTTTTCAAATTCAAATTCTTTCTCCAGGGGATGTGATGACAACCCACAAGGGCATGGGGGGAGAGGAAATACTATAATGAAGTGCAACAGGGAACTCTTGCACCAATGCACGCTTGTTTTTCACTTCTGTGGCTTCAGCCTGGGCTGTCTGGTCCTGTACCAGAGGACATTGACCATGGGGTTGCAGAGTCTAAGGCTGTGCTTGACCTCATTGAGACTCAGCCAGAAGCTTGGCAGCCACCAGCCATCTCTACAGCTGGCTTTCCATGCAGTGGAGGCTTCAGCATGAGGCTTCAGTGAGCACTGCCGTGTGCTTTGCCACCAAATGAGACACAAACTTAGGTTTTGGAGTGCAAGTATGGCTTTACTGCCTGCTTTATCCTGCTTTGCACTAGGAATAGGAATGAAAGAATCAAGCTCTCTGACCTGGGCTTGCATATCTGATCTAAAAGCAGCAGCTCTCTGTTTCTCTTGTAATTAGTCTCACTGAGAGGTGCTGGAATCATTGAGAGGGTTGTGGAGGGAATAACAGTGTGCATATGCTCTCTGCCCAAAGCACAAGGGGAAATCCCCCTCCTGTGTTGGCATTCCTTGAAATGGTATCTGAATAATTCTTTTGTTCATGTTTGAGCACAAATAATCCTTTGAAGCTTGGACCATACAGGACTACTGCTACTTATTTTCTTTAGCAGCTGTGAGCAAACAGCAATAGGGTAACAGCATTTGGAGCTGACTGCAGCCCTGGGACTGTGTTGGTAGCAGAAGCTTGCCCCACGGTGGTTCTGCAGCTTGTTTCTGTTTCAGTGGGTTTTACAGGGCTCCTGGACATTGATTTGGGAAAACCTCTGCTTAGGGAACAGATTTTGGTGGTGAAGCTGGTGAGGGGCCTGGAACACAGCATGTGAGGAGAGGCTGAGGGAGCTGGGGGTGTGCAGCCTGGAGAAGAGGAGGCTCAGGGCAAGCCTCATTGCTGTCTACAGCTACCTGAAGGGAGGCTGTAGCCAAGTGGGGGGTGGTCTCTTCTCCCAGACAACCAGCAACAGAACAAGGGGACACAGTCTCAAGTTGTGCCAGGGGAGGTCTAGGCTGGATGTTAGGAAGAAGTTCTTCCCAGAGAGAGTGATTGGCACTGGAATGGGCTGCCCAGGGAGGTGGTGGAGTCGTCGTGCCTGGAGGTGTTCAAGAAAAACTTGGATGAGACACTTAGTGCCATGGTCTGGTTGATTGGCCAGGGCTGGGTGCTAGGTTGGACTGGATGATCTTGGAGGTCTCTTCCAACCTGGTTGATTCTATGATTCTATGGTCTAGTTGGTTGGATGGTCTCTTCCAACCTGGTTGATTCTATGATTCTATGGTCTAGTTGGTTGGATAGGGCTGGGTGATAGCTTGGACTGGAGGATCTTGATGGTCTCTTCCAACCTGGTTGATTCTGTGATTCTATGATTCTATTATTCTGCTTATCCCAGTAGTTGAAGTGGGTGGGTGGTGTGTGAAATGGGAAGGAACAGAATGCTGGGAAGGCCATGTGGCTGTTTTTTGCTCCCACCGGTGGCTTGTTCTGCACCCTCTGTGCACACACAACCCTTACACAGGCCAGTTGCAATCTCAGAGGAGCTGGGGTTGTTTAGCCTGGAGAAGAGGAGGCTCAGGGCAGACCTTATTGCTGTCTACAACTACCTGAGGGGTGGTTGTAGCCAGGAGGAGGTTGCTCTCTTCTCTCAGGCAGCCAGCACCAGAACAAGAGGACACAGACTCAAGCTATGCCAGGGGAAATTTAGGCTGGAGGTAAGGAGAAAGTTCTTCCCTGAGAGAGTCATTGGCTACTGGAATGGGCTGCCCAGGGAGGTGGTGGAGTCGCCGTCCCTGGAGCTGTTCAAGGCAGGATAGGACGTGGCACTTGGTGCCATGGTCTAGCCTTGAGCTCTGTGGTGAAGGGATGGACTTGATGATCTGTGAGGTCTCTTCCACCCCTGATGATACTGTGATACTACTATGATAATGATTCAAGCCACAGCCTAACAAAGCATCTACAAACATTCATGTCTTCTGGCATGTGAGCAGCCCCTGTGAACATCAGGAGTTTTATTACCCTTGCTGGTGTTGTGAACAACAGATTTGCTGTTGTGTCTCAGCCGATACAAGCAATTAAAGAAACATAGAAGAGAAGAGAAGAGAAGAGAAGAGAAGAGAAGAGAAGAGAAGAGAAGAGAAGAGAAGAGAAGAGAAGAGAAGAGAAGAGAAGAGAAGAGAAGAGAAGAGAAGAGAAGAGAAGAGAAGAGAAGAGAAGAGAAGAGAAGAGAAGAGAAGAGAAGAGAAGAGAAGAGAAGAGAAGAGAAGAGAAGAGAAGAGAAGAGAAGAGAAGAGAAGAGAAGAGAAGAGAAGAGCATCTTTGGAATGCATTTTTCCAAGGGGGCAAAAGGTACATGGATCCATTTGATTTGTATGCTTGGAAACTTATTAGGAGTCAATATCAAATGTTGTATTCCTGTATTTATGTATTTATATTGAATATATATATTGAGATGCTTTAAGCATAAACCAAAAAGGAGTGTCTGGAGCAATATTTCCATATGAATTTCATTAGTCCTGGAAACCAATCAGTTTTCCTAGCAGAATCTGTAATACAGATGCTTTCCACTGGGAACTTTGATGAAACTTAGCTCATTTCCTATAGGTCCCTTGACACTTATAAGAGCAGCAATATCTTTCAGGACCACTACATGCCCTGAGTGGCAAGGTCATGATGAAAGATGCCACTTCCTGCTTTGTCCTATCTTTGCCTCATAAGAAGGGATGAAGGAATAAAGATTCAAACCCCTGGATTTGGCAGTCTCTGGCTATGTCCTTCTTCCCAGTATGAAGGCTTGTAAATAGAAGGCAATTTGCTAAGACAAAAAGATATTAGATGTAAATGCATTTTGAGTCAAAGTTTCCTCACAAGCCTTGTTTCTTGGAGATTATGATTGACTAACTACCTTGCTTGTTTTCTGCAGTGTTATTTGAGCTTCTTTTTCAGCAATTGCATGTAATTTCTTGCCAATTATGCTGATGAAGTGTGAAGCTCATTCACAATTCCTTTTTCAGATTCCAGTTCAATGCACAATAATGATCAAACTACCTACGGCTGGATTGTCAAGGTAGAAGCAGGTTATTTACTGCTGACATTATTTGATCCACATTAGAAGGAGGCAAGAATCATCTCTCCCTTCTTTGTTGGTTCCATAATCTGTTGTCTGCCAAAACGTGCCAAGTCCAGGTTCTAGGGAAGAATTTGGTATCCCAGGCCAAAGCCTCATTGTAATTCCAGTTAACTGATATTAGAGTGACTTTGCTGCAGATGCACAAGGACATAATGTAGCCTAGTGTTGGCAAAACCAGGTTTTAATTTGAGATTTGTCTGTGCACATGTGTCCTTCAGAGGAGCTGGTTCCAAAGAGATGAGACTAGTCAGCAGCCTGAAGGAGAGGGAATTCCCTTGGGGGTGGCAGCAGCCTTTGGTTTGAATACTGCAGACTGGAAAAAGACTCCAACGCAAGGCTCTCGCTATTCAAGCGAAAGCTTTAACCATGCCTAAGGTGACTGGTGCTGGCACTTTTTACCCCAGCATGTTTGTCAGTGAATGTGCCCAAGGCTGCTGTGTTCAGGCCCTCAGCTGTGCATTAGGTGTGTTCTGTTTATTTGATGGAGAAGAAGCCACAGTGCCTCTTGTACCATCGCTCTGAATTACAGCAGCACTCAGGCAGGATGTAGGAATGAGTCTGTTCAGACCTTATGCTCCTGAGTGAAAGCAAATGTCTGTGGTTAGGGGTTTGGGTGATGGTAAAGTTAAAATTTGAGATGGGGTTTTCTGTGTAAAAAGTGTGCCCAGGAAGGGCTGGAAAACAAGGCTTTTGAATCATGTCTCTAGCTTAATGCTCCCTGGACCCCAAGCTTAGCTGAGGATTTTAGCTTTTTTATCTGCACTTTACAACTGCAGGTTATTGCACTTGGCTTTGTGCAGTTGTGTTTTTGGACTAAGAGTTACTGCAGCAAAGCTGGAGGTGGGGAGATTCAGACTGGATGTGAGGAGGAAGTTGTTCATCGTGAGAGTGGTGAGAGCCTGGAATGGGTTGCCCGGGGAGGTGGTTGAGGCCCCATGCCTGGAGGTTTTAAAGGCCAGTCTGGATGAGGCTCTGGCCAGTCTGATCTAAAGTAGGGTGTCCCTGCCTGTGGCAGGGGGGTTGGAACTAGATGATGCTTGTGGTCCCTTCCAACCCTGACTGATTCTATGATTTGCTTGATCTAGGTTAGGGTGTCCCTGCCTATGGCAGGGGGGTTGGAACTAGGTGATCCTTATGGTCTCTTCCAACCTTGACTGACTCTATGATTCTGTGATTCACCTGATCTAGGGTAGGGTGTCCCTGGGCATGTCAGGGAGGTTGGAATTAGATGATCTTTGTGGTCCCTTTCAACCCTGACTGATTCTATGGTTCTATGATTTGCCTGATCTAGGGTAGGGTGTCCCTGCCCATGGCAGGGGAGCTGGAACTAGGTGATCCTTATGGTCTCTTCCAATCTTGACTGACTCTATGATTCTGTGATTCTATGACTGTCTGAGAATAAGCTTCTGACATAAAGCTGTTCTCACTACCAGCAAAGTTACTCTGGATGGACATTGGTGTGACTGATGCTAAAATTTATCCTTTGAGAGTTTAGGAGCAGAGTTGTTCTGTAGGGGAAAGTCTGAGTCAGCTCAGAAGCCAGTGGTGCTTTAGCAACCATGGGTTTTGTGGCTGTGCTAAGCCAGTTACTTAGCACTAATACAGCCAGTTTTTATTGATCTTAAAGTTACAATCCTCTTACTCTGAGTAGTATTTAACTTCAAAGACAAGCCTGCTGCAAGCAGTCAGGCTGCTTGTAAACTAAGGTTCCCCTCAGCAGCTGTGTTAGAAATTTGGCTTATACCATAGAACCTCTTCCAACCTGGCTGATTCTATGAACCAAATGTGAATCTCTGACAGGAGTAATTCAAGAAGGAAGGAGAATTTAACCACCTTAAATGTCACTACCCCTTTCTCAGCCATAGCTTGTATGTTTTTGGTGGACTTCTTGTATATTTGTGGTGGATTTCTTGTATATTTGTGGTGGACTTTCTACCTGGCAAAATGAAGATCTGCTAAAGGGTTAATCCGTTTGGTTTACTTCAAAATTCTTCAGCACAATGAAAACATTTTAGCACCTAAGAAGAGAGATTGTGGGTGAAAAACTGAAGATACATGATTTATCACTCCCCTCACAAATAAAATTTATTCATTGCATCCACCAGCCATCACACAGATGGTCAGAAAATTGGCTTTGTGTAGGGATGTGGATTCAGGCATGAATATTAATATGAGACAGATGTAAACGCATATTAATATGCATTTGCTTTGCATGGACTGACATTACAATATTTTCATTAAAGAAGCCCTCATTTGAAATGGAAAGTATAGGTCACCTTTTTAGAAACATAAAATAGTAGGGTACAATGTATTTACTCTTGCCTGGAACAACAGAAAGAGCCAAATAACTGTTTAAACAAAACCAAACCAACCAGGGGAGCGTGTGACGTTCCTTGTAGCCAAATATGTTGGATGCAACGTAATAATGAATAGATCAGGAAGGCATCATTCACTTTGTGTCTAACTGTGCTAGTTTGAGCCTAGCTGGCATGTTTTGGTGAGAAGAACTAGATGATAGGCTGTAAAATGAAAACAATGGTGAGGTCTACTTCCTTCACAGTCTTGCTGGGATGTGTAAAGAAGAAAGGCAAAACAAAGGTTACTTCACTTGCTTCTTCTCTTCGCTGGGGAGCTTTGCCTGCTGGGGAGAAGCTGAGGCTGCTGGCTGGACTCCATCTTGCTTTCTAACCTCACCCTCCTTTTGCTTGGCTGCTTCACCTTGCTTTTTAACCCTCTTGGCCGAACCTCCATTCTTCCTTGGGACTGGGGTAAGGTTGAGAGGGGTAGGGGGAAGGTGAGGGGTGGTTGAGAGCCCCTCCTGGGGACTCAGGTTTCTGGGAGGGGAGTTGTGTTTGTATTACCTTTTTTTACCTTGTCTATTTCTGTCTATAACTGTATATACTGTAACTATCTGCTTGTACATTGTGCCAGCTGTAAATATAAGCTTCATTCACATTTCCAGAGCTGGCTGAGTCTAGTCTGGGTAATTTCTAAAAGTGTGGGGGGGCAAACCATCACAGTAACTTACATTTCAAGAGGGACAGAGATCTACTAGAGAGTGTCCAATGGAGGATGTGAGGATGATGAAGGGACTGGAACATCTGTCTGATGAGGAAAGGCTGAGAGGCCTGAGGCTGTTTAATCTGGAGAAGGTTGAGAAGGGATCTGATGGGTGGTTACAAATATCTGTATTTTAGCCTGGAGAAGAGAAGACTGAGAGGAGATTTGAGAAATGTTTCTAAATATCTAAGGGCTGGCCAGGGCTGGGGGGACAGGCTCTGCTCACTGCTCCCTGGGATAGGACAAGGAGCAATGGGTGTAAGTTGCAGCAAAAGAGGTTCTGCCTCAACACAAGGGGGAACTTCTTTACTGTCAGGATCACAGAGCACTGGCACAGGCTCCCCAGAGAGGTCATGGGGTCTCCTTCTCTGGAGCCTTTCAAGGCCTGTCTGGATGTGTTCCTCTGTGCTCTGTGTTAGATAGGATTGTCCTGCTCTGGCAGTGGAGGTTGGACTCGATGATGTCTTTGGGTCCCTTCCAACCCCTAACGTCCTGTGAGCCTGTGATCTGAAGAGTGGGTGTCAAAGAGAAGGGGTCAGGCTCTTTCCAGTGGTGTCCTGTGATAAGATGAGGGGCAATGGATGCAAATTGGAATGCAGAAAGTTCCACTTCAATATGAGGAAAAAGCTTTTTTCTTGGGAGGGTTAAAGCAGGGTGCCCAGAGAGGTTGTGGACTCTCAGTCTCTGTGGACTTTCAAAACCCACCTGGATGTGTTCCTGTGTGACCTGCCCTAGATGAACCTGCAGAGGTGCTGGACTGGATGATCTCTGGAAACCCCTTTCAACCCCTAACATTCTGTGGTTTCTTCCTTTTTGCCTGCCTTGTTATGCCAGCAGTAATGGGCACTGCCATGTCTGGGTAATAGGTAAAGGGTTCCAGATTGGCATATACTGAAGTTAAGCCAAGTTAGGTAAAACAGCTAAATTCATAGAGTCATAGAATTGTTTTGGTTGTAAAAGACCTCTAAGACCATTGAATCCAACCTTCAACCTATCACCACCATGACCACTAAACCATGTTCCCAAGGGCTGTGTCTACACATCTTTTGAACACCTCTAGGGATGGTGACTCCACCACCTCCCTGGGCAGCCTCTTCCAGTGCCTTCCAGTGAGGTTTGTTAGGCTTCAATTCTCCACTGCCTATGTGATGCCCTGTTTCTTGGCAGGAATGAGAGCTTGTGATGGTTTGGGTGTTACCTGCCTCCCTCCACCTAACACTTTGGGACATCACCCAGACTAGACTCAGATGCACTGGAAATTGAATGAAGCTTTATTATATTTACAGCTTCGCACAAGACACAAGCAGATATTTACAGCTATAGACAGAAATATACAAGTTAAAAACTAATACAGAAACACAACAGCCCTCCCAGAAACCTGAGTCCCCAGGAGAGGCTTCCAACCACACTTCCACCTTCTCCCACCCCTCTACCTTACCCTAGATCTTGCCTTATGTTTAAGGTACTATGGAGGGTTGGCCAGGGGGGTTAGGAAGCAGATGGATTAGTCACACAGATGGCAGGTTAGGTTAGAGAGAGGTTCAGCCCAAAGTCCAGACATAGAGCAACTCTGTTATCTATCTATCTATCTATCTATCTATCTATCCATCTATCTATCTATCCATCTATCTATCTATCTATCTATCTATCTATCTATCTATCTATCCACCCATCTTTCTATCCATCTATCTATCTATCTGTCTGTCTGTCTATCCATCTATCTATCCATCCATCTATCTATCCATCTATCCATCTATCCGTCTATCTATCTATCCGTCTATCTATCTATCTATCCGTCTATCTATCTATCTATCCATCTATCTATCTATCTATCTATCCATCTATCTGTCTATCCATCTATCTATCTATCTATCTATCCATCTATCTATCTGTCTATCCATCTATCTATCTATCTATCTATCTATCTATCTATCCATCTATCTATCTATCAGCAAGCCTATGAGTGAAGTAGATATCAAGATATCACCATTGTTTTTCTTCTCACAGCCTGCAATCTAGTTCTTCTCACCAAAACATTCTAGCTAGCTTCAAACTAGCACAGAGCTGTTCCGAGCAAGCTGCTGTGCCCTCACCATGTGCATTCAGCCCCTTCAAAGCCACATCTCCAGCTGGACACAACCTTCTGTGTTGGTGGCAGGCACAGTGCAGGCTACTTTCTTTCCTTCCCTCCTGACTGCTTAGAATGTGTTTGGCTGCCTCCAGGACTGCCAGCCCTCCTAACTGACCACAATTGAGTGGGATGCTCACCTTGCAAATCCATGCTCCTCTGTGCAATCAGAGCAGTGGTGTGTTAAAGTTGAGCGTGCTTGATCCTCCTGTCTCAAACCGCACCATTCAATATAGAGTCATAGAATCAGTCAGGGTTGGAAGGGATCACAAGGATCATCCAGTTCTGAGCTCCCTGCCTTGGACAGGGACACCTCACACTAGATCAGGCTCATCCTCCATCTACAGCCTCATCCAGTCTGGCCTTAAACACCTCCAGAGATGAAACTTCCACCACCTCCCTGGGCAACCCCTCCCAGGCTCTCACCACCCTCATGGTGAAGAACTTCTTCCTAACATCCAGTCTGAATCTACCCATTTCTAGCTTAGTTCCGTTCCCCCTAGTCCTATCACTACTTGAAATCCTAACAAGTTCCTCCCCAGTATTCTTGTAGGCCCCCTTAAAATACTGAAAGGTCACAATAATGTCACCTCAAAGCCTTCTCCTCTCCAGACTGAACAGCTCCAACTCCCTCAGTCTCTACTCATAGGAATGGATGGAAGCTGCAGCACAGGAGATTCACCTCAACACAAGGAGGAACTTCTTTCCTGTAAGGGTCACAGAGCACTGGAACAGGCTTCCCAGAGAGGTTGTGGACTCTTCTTCTCTGAAGACTTTCAAGGGCTGTCTGGATGCATTCCTCTGTGACCTGAGCTAGATTGTATGGTCCTGCTCTGGCAGGGGGGTTGGACTCAATGATCTCTTTGGATCCCTTCCAACCCCTGACGTCCTGTGAGCCTGTGATACAGTGAGACTATAGAATAGACTCATAGAATGATTTATGTTGGAAAGGATCTCAAAGCTCATCCAGTTCCAACCCCCTGTCATAGGCAGGGTCACCTCCCACTAGAAGAGGTTGCTCAAGGCCTCATCCAACCTGGCCTTGAACACCTCCAGGGAGAGAGCAGCCACAACCTCCCTGGGTAACCTGTGCCAGTATTTCACCAGCCTCACTGTAAAGAACTTCTTCCTAGCACCTAGTTTCAGTCTGCCAGTTTAAACCTATTCCTCCTCATCCTGTCATTACAAGACCTGGTCAATAGTCCCTCCCCAGCCTTCCTGTAGGCCCCTTCAGATACTGGAAGGCCACTATAAGGTGTCCTCAAATCTTTCTCTTCTCCATGCTGCCAACTCTTGTAGCCTGTCTAGTGTCCCAGTGTATTTTGGAAGCTTCTTTGAAAACAGCAGTCTGATAGCTCTGCATACTGCCAGATGCCAGTGGAGCCTTTCTCTGTTTCTTGCAGCAGATGCTGGGTAAATAAGTGTGGGCTCTGTGACCTGTGCTCCAGCCCTCCCAGGTGCTTGAAAGACTGTGAGGCTCCTCTGCGCGCATGCGTGTCCCTGTCTCTGTTTAATGATGGAAGGGGACCAGGAAAGTTTGTATTTGCTTTGTTTTTCTTTTTCCTGTTCAACTTGCTAGGTTTCAGAGAGTTTCCCACAGAAGAGTGCTCTGCAGCTCCTGAGAGCCTGCTGCCCTTGTTTTCCCTCTGGCTGCTTCGCTTCAGCTCAGCTGTCAGTCAAATGAGCATCTTCAGAAAGGTAATGCTGAGGGGACGCCGCTCCCGGCTCATTACACCCTTCTGTCAGTGGAACAGGGGAGATCTCATTCACACAACATATTTTCTATTACAGGTAACTTACTCCAATTCCCAGTCATAAATCTTCCTAATTCAATATTCTGTGGTCTAATTCATCTGGCAAGCCAGGAGAGGTTTCAGCAAATCTGGCAGCTCCCTGCAATGCTTTTCTCTCATGACTTCCCCCCGCCCCAGCCCCCTCATTCAATGTGCCTCATCTCTTTCTCTCTTGAGTTTTTGGCTTTTTCCCCTCACAAAATCCCAGAGAATCAGTAATCTTATTCAGCAAAGCTCCTCAGAAATTATTTTCAATGGAAAAGTACCCAGCAAATGTAAAACACTGGCACAGGTTGCCCAGGGAGGTTGTGGATACTCCCTCCATGGAGGTGTTCAAGGATAGGTTGGATAAGGCCTTGAGCGACCTGTTTCTAGTGGGAGGTGTCCCTGCCCATGGCAGGGGAGTTGAAACTGGATGAGCTTCCAACCTATCAATCTATGAGCAGTTGGAACTAGATGAGCTCTGAGGTCCCTTCCAACCTAAACCATTCTGTGATTCTAAAGAAAGTTGCAGGGTTTGGGATTATTGCTCTGTTTGTTTGTTTGTCTGTTTGGGTTTTCTTGTTGTTGTTGGGGGCTTTGTTTGGTTTTGTTGCTGGTTTTAATTCCCCTGAATTAAAGTATTTGAGTTTGTTCATCACTCCTAGTCAGTTTCTGGCTCAAGTCAGCTCAGCATTCAGTCTGATGTCTGTGTGGCACCTGGGGAAGTTGTCGTCAGGGAGCCCAATTCCTTGTGTCTCACACATGGCAAGACTCTGAGCAGCTGAAGCGTGGCACAGCAAGGGCAGTGACCCCTTATTGGCATCGTTTGCCCTCTGGAAGTGTTCAGTCTTCACACTGCCCACCCAGATCCAAGAGCAAAAGAAACCTGGGAAGTTGTGCTGGGGGAGGTCTAGGCTGGATGTTAGGAGGACGTTCCTGCCAGAGAGAGTGATTGGCATTGGAATGGGCTGCCCAGGAAGGTGGTGGAGTCACCATCCCTGGGGGTGTTCAAGAAACAGAATCTCTGGCTGAGGCACTTAGTGCCATGGTCTGGTTGATTGGCTAGGGCTGGGTGCTAGGTTGGACTGGATGAGCTTGGAGGTCTCTTCCAACCTGGTTGATTCTATGATTCTAAGTGCTGGTTTTCACACAGGCCAGTGGCTGGGCAGGGTAAGGTGAGAAATTAGGCAGGTGTGTGGCAGGATGGAGAGCTGTCCCTGGAGAAGAGCTAGCCCCGTTGTTCACAGATGACAGGAGGTGTTGGTAAGAAATGAGGCTATGCATAGTGTTGTGAATCCTCAGCTGCTGGTTTCCACTTGCAGTAAATTCTTCTTTTTCATTAAACAATCTGGAGCTGGGTGCTAGGATGTGTAACATTTTTCAAAGGGCAGTGTTTTAATCTTCTGCCTCTAAAATATGGAGTTGCTGTAGAAGTAAGAGTTTGAAAGGCTGCAGGAGCTGAGGTAGGTCCTGCTGTTGCCTTTACCTGCAGATCAGGGGTGCCCAGTGACAGGACAAGGGGTAATGGGCACAAACTTGAACATAAGAAGTTCCATCTAAGTGTGAAGGGGGACTTCTTTAATTTAAGGGTGCTGGAGCACTAGACCAAGCTGAGAGATTGTAGTCTCCATCTCTGGAGACACTCAAAACCAACCTGGAGATGTTCCTATGCAGCCTGCTCTAGGTGAAGCTGCCTTGGCAGGGGAGCTGGACTCGTTGATCCCCAGAAGTTCTCTCTAACTCCTCCTCATACTGTGATAGTGTGGAAACACTACACTGTTAATAGGCTGGGCAGCTTAGTGTTGATGACTTGTCACCTTGAGAGGTATACTTGAGCAGTGAAGTGTCTTCCCACGATTCTCCCCCTCTACTCTGCTCTAGTGAGACACCACCTGGAGTACTGCATCCATTTCTGGAGCCCCCATTACAAGAGGGATGTGGAGGTGCTGGAGTGTGTCCAGAGAAGGGCCACGAGGATGCTCAGAGGGCTGCAGCAGCTCTGCTGTGAGGACAGACTGAAAGAGTTGGGGCTGTTCAGTCTGGAGAAGAGGAGGCTCCCAGGTGACCTTCTTGTGGCCTTCCAGTATCTGAAGGGGGCCTACAAAAAAGCTGGGGAGGGACTTTTTAAGCTCTCAGAGAGTGACCAGGACTGGGGGTAGTGGAGCAAAGCTGGAGGTGGGGAAATTCAGAGTGGCCATGAGGAGGAAGTTGTTCAGCATGAGAGTAGTGGGAGCCTGGAATGGGTTGCCCAGGGAGGTGGTTGAGGCCCCAGGCTGGATGAGGTAGGGTGTCCCTGGGCATGGCAGGGGGTTGGAACTAGATGATCCTTGTGGTCCCTTCCAACCCTGAGTGATTCTATGATTCTGTGACTACCAATGTGGGGCTGAAAAGAATATCATAAGAATGTGCTGTGTCTAGGGCCAGGTCCTGGTATGTGTGGTGCTCCTGCAGGAAGGGAAAAAGAAGCTACCTAAAGGCCAAACCCAAAACCTCCTTGTATATGACATGCTTGAATGAATGTTTTGTCTATGTGGTCTTTGTTAGTAGAGTGACTCAGTGAAGAAGAGAAGGGACCTGGCATCTGCATTTGAAAATTATTTCACCTTTTATACTATGTCAGGAGTCCTCATCACATCATTTTGGCCTTCAGCCAGCAATGTGCTCTTGCCACCAGGAGTGGGGTGTATTAGGAGGGCTGTAGTTAGTAGGTCAAGAGAGGTTCTCCTGCCCCTCTACTCTGCCCTGGTGAGGCTGTATCCAGAGTACTGTGTCCATTTCTGGGCTCCCAAATTCAAACAGGACATAGAGCTGCTGGAGACAGCCCAGTGCAGAGCCACAGAATACTGAAGGAATGGATCATCTTTGGTGTGAGGAGAGCCTGAGGGAGCTGGGGCTGTGCTGCTTGGAGAGGAGGAGACTGAGAGGTGACCTCATTCATGGTAATAAAGATGTGCAGGGTGAATGCCAGGAGGCTGCAGCCAGGCTCTGCTGGGTGATGCCCAGTGACAGCACAAAGGGCAATGGTGGAAGCTGAGGCATAGGAAGTTTCATTTAAACATGGGGAGGAATATTTTCAGTGTTCTGGAACAGGCTGCCCAGGGGGATTGTGGAGTCTCCCTCTCTGGAGATATCCAAAACCTACCTGGATGTGTTCCTGTGTGATCTGGTCTAGGTGATCCTGCTCTGGCAGGGAAGCTGGACTGGATGAGCTTTGGAGGTCCCTTCCATCCCCTGACATTCTGTGATTCTGTGATTTTCAGGACAATGGTGCTGAGACCAGCTTCCCTGGAAGTTCCTTTGTTGCATTGGATCAGATTGCGATGTTGTCATCAAGATGTTTTCTTTCTGTCCCAGCAGCTGTTGGGAGAAGCAGGAACTGCACTGTTTACCTCCTCCCAGAGTGGCTCTTCAGGCTTGTCTAGACTTTGCCCCTGACTGGGAATTTTACCCTGCTCTGTTCAGTCTGCTGCATATCTTGCAGCTTCTACTCCCTGTGCCAGTTGCTGTCCTTTGGAGTTGCATTTAATAATCCAAACTCTGCTTTCCCCTTTGTAGAAAATACAGATTTTTATGAACGATTCATACATGATTTTTGTGGGTGTCAGTGACTCCCTAAAATCCTAATGAAAGCCAAATAAACTGCTGGGGTTGTTGCTGGCCATCAGTGGGGCTTCTGTGAGGCCACTTTTTCAGAGCCCCAGCCTTTTATTCTATTTCATTGCCTTGAAAATCACTCCCAACTGAAGCCATTTCAGCACAACTAAAATACTGACAGCACTCAAAATGAGTGAGGTAGAATCATAGAACCATTGAATCAGGTTGGAAGAGACCTCCAAGATCATCCAGTCCAACCTAGCACCCAGCCCTAGCCAATCAACCAGACCATGGCACTGAGTGCCTCATCCAGGCTTTGCTTCAACACCTCCAGGGACAGTGACTCCACCACCTCCCTGGGCAGCCCATTCCAATGCCAATCACTCTCTCTGGCAAGAGCTTCCTCCTAACATCCAGCCTAGACCTCGCCTGGCACAGCTTGAGACTGTGTCCTCTTGTTCTGTTGCTGGGTGCCTGGCAGCAGAGCCCAACCCCACCTGGCTACAGCCTCCCTTCAGGTAGTTGTAGACAACAATGAGGTCTGCCCTGAGCCTCCTCTTCTGCAGGCTGCACACCCCCAGCTCCCTCAGCCTCTCCTCACAGGGCTGTGCTCCAGGCCCCTCTCCAGCTTTGTTGCCCTTCTCTGGACAACGTGGGTGTGCAATTGAAATATGTTAACCAACACATGAGAAACTCCCCTGTGTAGGGTTTAGATGGGAAGAGTCTTCCTGCAGGTGAGCCAGGCATGGTGGCTGGCACCAGTGGGATGCCTGTCAGCAAGCCCTGTCAGCCAGCAGCTTAGCTCCTCACCTGCTGGCATTGCTCTTCAGTGCTTTAATGGGGTCAGGGTGATTCACCTTCTTCCTCAGTCTCATTTCTTTCTGAGAAGACAGACACATGGACTATTTCTCCTGGTAAATGAAGCTGCTGTTCCCCTACAGAAGGACACCAAGATATGATCTCTGTTGATTAACTGATCACCAGCCCTCCCTGAGTCAGCAAGGGTACAACTCCCCTCTCTTGCTCCTTTGCACACCTTACTGAGCAGTAATAGATAAGCTGTGATAGAAAGTCTGGCTTTCACTCAAGCCCACCTGCACTTTGTCAGCCCTGCTTTTAACAAATGCTTAAGTGGGGTGTAGTCATTTCATGGGGAGAGAGCCTTGGGATGATTTGACCTCCACACCTTTTTCTTTGATGGGCACTGAAATAACCTCGCATTTCTGGTTTGAGTCAGTCAGGATTGGTTTCTGACTGCTTTGGATTTTCAAGCACAGATGGCTCCCAACATCTAGTGCTTAATCCAAGTTAAAACTGGAGGGGAAAGTTGTTTGATTCTTTGCAGGAATTGCTGTCTAAACAAAACCTGACTTCAACAGATTTCTATGCAAAACCCCTTTGATTTCCATTTCCCCATCTGTGAGAAATTTGGGATGTTATTGTTGGATTTGTAGCTTTCCTTTGATAAACATGTTAAAACATGGTTCAAAATAACTTTTTTATATATATATTCTAAAAGATAGGATGTGAATGAAACTCCGACTCTCAGAGAAGCAGTTTGGAAGCACTTTTCCATACTTACTCACAGAATTCATAGAAACAAGCACATTGGAAGAGAATTCCAAGATCATCCAGTCCAACCTAGCACCCAGCCCTGGCCAATCAACCAGACCATGGCACTAAGTGCCCCAGCCAGGCTTTGCTTGAACACCTCCAGGGACGGTGACTCCACCACCTCCCTGGGCAGCCCATTCCAGTGCCAATCACTCTCTCTGCCAACAACTTCCTCCTAACATCCAGCCTAGACCTCCCCTGGCACAACTTGAGACTGTGTCCCCTTGTTCTGTTGCTGGTTGCCTGGCAGAAGAAACCAGCTCCACCTGGCTACAACCTCCCTTCAGGTAGCTGTAGACAGCAATGAGGTCTGCCCTGAGCCTCCTCTTCTGCAGGCTGCACACCCCCAGCCCCCTCACTGCAGTGAGTAGCACAGACTTGCCCTAGGGCTCCAGGCTGCCTATTTGTAAGTGAGGCAAAGCCATTTTGTGGCTAAAATTTTCCAACCTTCTGGTTCTCCTAAATGAATGAATTGCCCATGAGCATCCTTCTGAAGATTATCCTGACTGAATTAGAACCCAAATGTAACTCATTTGTAAGTAGTCATGGGCAGGGCTTGCCAGAAATGAAATTAACTACATATTTTATAATTCCTGCCTCGTTAATTGCCACAACTAAATCACCCTGTCAAGTACTGACTAGTCTGCCCACTGGGAAGGTGGAGTTCTCACATGTTGAGAATCAGTAAGATCCCTCCAGAGCAATTTCCTTTCCCCAGTGCAGGACCAGGCAAGGCAACCTCGGTGTGGTGTAGATGAAACCGTACTGATGCAGCTCTGAAATGATGCACAGGGCTGTGCTGGACTCAGTGAGGTTACCCAGCACAAGTGGGTTCTCCAGGTTCTTTACTAACTTGCTAAATTTAGGACTGAGAGTTGGATTCAAAGGCAAACTCAGCAGTTTTCATTTTGCTAAGCTTGGGATTGGGGTCGGCTACCCTGTGTGTTTTTGCTGCAGTTAATGGGTTATTTCTGCAGCACAGGGAGAATTAATTGTACCATGCTCATTTTACAGTTAGTGTGTCATGGATATTAATCCACCTGAGTCTGGAAAAAGATGATTATTGATCCCTGAGATTTGCTAGAAGTACACTGCCACAGTTCTGCCTGAGAGCTCACGTCCAAAACAAAGCAGCAGTGTTTCCACTGACAGAATTTGGCTCTGCAAGCTTGCAGGGAAAACTCAGTTGTGAGAACAGATAATTAAAATAATTGCTTGCTACTATTATAGTGCTAATTCACTTTTCAGTTGTTCATATCACTGCATGCCTCCCTGTACTGACTGTGGGCCCACAAAATGAGGTAATGGCAGTGAACTAGAAGAGTGTATTGCTGAGCATGGTGCCCAAGAGCCCAGGGAAGAGGTAGATTACTACAGGCTGAGCACCCACCTGTGCCTGCATGGTAGAAGTGCATGGGAGGTGGAATCTGAGTTGTCAGGGAATATGATGCAATCCCAGGCACAGATAGAGGCTGGGTGGTGAATGGCTGGAGAGCAGCCCTGAGGAAAAGGACCTGGGGATCTGGAGTGATGAAAAGCTCAACATGAGCCTGCAGTGTGCACATGCAGCCCAGACAGCAACCCTGTGCTGGGCTGCATCAAGAGCAGTGTGGGCAGCAGGGCAAGGGAGGGGATTCTGCCCCTTTACTCTGCTCTCCTCAGACCCCACCTGGAGTACTGTGTGCAGTTCTGGAGCCCCCAGCACAAGAAGGACATGGAACTGCTGGAGCGGGTCCAGAGGAGAGCCACGAAGATGCTCAGAGGGCTGCAGCAGCTCTGCTCTGAGGACAGGCTGAGAGAGTTGGGGCTCTGCAGCCTGGAGAAGAGAAGGCTTCGAGGAGACCTTCGAGTGGCTTTGCAGTATCTGAAGGGAGCCTACAGGAGGGCTGGGGAGGGACTATTGACAAGGTCTGGTAATGCCAGGACGAGGGGGAATGGGTTTAAGCTGGAGGAGGGGAGATTTAGACTGGATGTTAGGAGGAAGTTCTTTACAGTGAGGGTGGTGAGACACTGGCACAGGTTGCCCAGGGAGGTTGTGGATGCTTCCTCCCTGGAGGCGTTTAAATCCAGGCTGGATGAGGCCTTGAGCAGCCTGCTCTAGTGGGAGGTGTCCCTGCCTATGGCAGGGGGTTGGAGCTGGATGATCCTTGAGGTCCCTTCCAACCTAAAGCATTCTATGATTCTATGAAATCTGCATCCTCCATCCCCATATCCTGAGGATTCCCTTTGCCCATCTGCTCTTGCTCCTCTCTTGGGCTCCTCTGTCAGGGGGCAAAGCCTAGGGGTGGAGCTGCTGTGGGGGTTCTCTGCTCCCCATGACCTTCAAAGGGATGGCATACTGCAACAAAAAACCACACCAGAGATGTGACTGAGGCCACGAATTGTTACTGCAAAGGCTACAGTCGAGGTAGGAGCTGTTTGGAACAGCTTTTGGGTGACAGCAATCCGGATTGAATTTAAAGAGAAATCTGTCTCAGTGGTTTCCCTTACCCAATTTACATTCCTGTTGGGTTTGTTCCCCCCCAAATCTTAAACACTTTTTGGCCTGTGTTCTGGTTTGTGGTTTAAGGCAGATGAACAGCAGGGCTTTATAAGCTGATTGTGTTCAGCTGTACATCTGCAGCAATAATTGGGCTGCACAGGCAGTGGTGTCACTCTGGCATTGTGCAATACACGTTGGAAGGAAATCACCACAAGAAACCACATTCTTGGGTTAATTGTTTGATTTCAACCCACAAACCCAGCACAACTCCAAGATGTCAGAACAATAAAATCACGTGGTGCTGAGAAAAGCCAGGCAAGTTTCGGGGACTCAAGTCTGGTCTGCAAATTAGTATCAGCTCATGCAGAGGTCTTGTGAAGCAGATTTAGAATCAGAATCACAGAATCAACCAGGTTGGAAGAGACTTCCAAGATCATCCAGTCCAACCTAGCGCCCAGCCCTAGCCAATCAACCAGCCCATGGCACTAAGTGCCCCATCCAGGCTTTTCTTGAACACCTCCAGGGACAGTGACTCCTCTCCCTGGGCAGCCCATTCCAATGGCAATCACATTCTCTCTGGCAAGAACTTCCTCCTAACATCCAACCTAGACCACCCCCGGCACAACTTGAGACTGTGTCCCCTTGTTCTGTCGCTGGTTGTCTGGGAGAAGAGACCAACCCCACCTGGCTAAGTTTTTCCTTTCAGTCTCTTCAAGGGGAAAAAGACAGGATGAGGGGGAATGGGTTTAAACTGGCAGAGGGGAGATTTAGACTGGATGTTAGGAAGAAGTTCTTTACAGTGAGAGCGGTGAGACACCGGCACAGGTTGCCCAGGGAGGTTGTGAATCTCCCTCCTTGGAGGTGTTCAAACCTAGGTTGGATGAGGCCTTGAGTGACCTGTTCTAGTGGGAGGTGTCCCTGTCTATGGCAGGGGGTTGGAACTGGATGATCTTTGAGATCCCTTCCAACCTAAACCATTCTATGATTCTATTCTATGAAACTGAGATGACCTGAGTGCTTCAGGGACACAGCCACTTCCCACCCCTTCCTTCCCTTTCTTCTCTTATTCTCCTCCCCAAAATCATATTCTGGCAGTTCTCTTCTCTGGAAGACCTTCCTCACTTCTAAAATTAGTTGGAAGCCTTTTTCTCCTTTCCTCATGGAGCACTGATTTATTCCATTCTTCTTGTTATTTGTCATTTAATTTGATGACTGAATTTTTTTACACCATTCCTGTCTCAAAGTTTTGATTGTAAGGCAAAATAAAGCAGAACATTAAATCTGTCTTGCTGGACTGAATTCCAGCTTGATATCACAGAACCACAGAAAAATTTGGGTTGGAAAAGACCCTCAGGATCAATAAGTCAAACCATTAACCCTACTCTACAATGGTCACCCTAAACCTTATCCCCAAGCATCATATCCAAACGACTTTTCATAGAATCATAGATTCAACCAGGTTGGAAGAGACCTCCAAGCTCATCCAGTCCAACCTAGCACCCAGCCCTATCCAGTCAACCAGACCATGGCACTAAGTGCCTCATCCAGGCTTTTCTTGAACACCTCCACGATGGCAACTCCACCACCTCCCTGGGCAGCGCATTCCAATGCCAATCACTCTCTGGCAAGAACTTCCTCCTAACATCCAGCCTACACACGTCCAGGGTTGGTGAGTGACTCTACCACCTCCCTGGGAGCACATTTCAATACCTGACCACTCTTGCTGGGAAGTATTTTTTCCTACTGCCCAGTCTAAACCTGCCCTGTTGCAGCTTAAGGCCATACCCTCTTGTTCTGTCATTAATTACCTCCAACAAGAGACCAGCACCAACCTCTCCACAACCTCCTTTCAGGTAGCTGCAGACAGTGATGAGGTCTCTTTTTCAGACTAAACATCCCCAGATCCTTCAGTTGCCCTTCATAAGATTTAACCTCAGGCCCTTCCCCAGTTTCCTTGCCCTCCTCTGCACTCGCTCCGGCACCTCCACATCCTTCTTGTATTGAGGTGCCCAAAACTGAACACAATACTCAAGGTGTGGCCTCACCAGAGCCAAGTACAGGACAGTGTACCCTGAAGTCTGTGCAGCTACTTCTGGAAATACAATTAATGGCTGTAGTTGGTCACCAAATGCTGCTGCTGCAAGGAACTTCTTTTGCCTTGCTACATCTTGGTGTCAGCAGAGATGCTGTCAAGGTTTAGGCACTGGTGGAGAAGCTGCAAAGCAGGCAGTGCTGACTGAACAGTGAATACCAATGTAAAGTGTAATTAACACAGGCAGGCATTTATTGCCAACAATAGTAGGAAACTGTTTTATTCCCTTATTTGCTGCCAGCTCTGGCAGGTTAAAGAGCCAAGTGTCACATCAGAACGTTGCTGGTACATGGGGAATTTGGTGAGTGCTTTTAGACTGAGTTAAAAACAAAAAGCAAGCAGAAGAGAAGCATAGATTGGTGTCACTTCTGCTGTTGTGGGGCTTTGTTGGTAATGTGGAATTCATCTTCCTATGAACTGTTCTCCTCCTCTCTACTCTGCCCTGATGAGGCTGCATCTGGAGTACCGTGTCCAGTTCTGGGCCCACCAGTTCAAGAAGGACATAGAGCTGCTGGAGACAGCCCAGTGCAGAGCCACAAAAATGATTAAGGGAATGGGAGATCCTTCTTACAAGGAGAGTCTGAGGGGGCTGGGGCTGTGCTGCTTGGAGAGGAGGAGAGTGAGAGGTGACCTCATTCATGGTAATAAAGATGTGCAGGGTGAATGGCAGGAGGCTGGAGCCAGGCTCTGCTGGGTGATGCCCAATGACAGGGCAAGGGGCAATGAGTGGAAGCTGAGGCATAGGAAGTTTGATGTAAACCTGATGAGGAATTTCTTCAGTGTGAGGGTGCCAAAACACTGGCACAGGCTGCCCAGGGGGGTTGTGGAGTCTCCCTCTCTGGAGATATCCAAAACCTACCTGGATGTGTTCCTGTGTGATCTGTGTGATCTAGGTGATCCTGCTCTGGCAAGGGAGTTGGACTGGATGAGCTTTGGAGGTCCCCTTCCAGCCTCTGACATTCTGTGAGTCTGTGATTCTGTGATTCTGTTGCAGAGAAAGTTTTCCACATGCATTTACATCACTAAAGTCCCTTCTGTGTGCAAGGGAGTCTTTTATTATGAGAAATTAGTGAGAAGTAACCATTGCACCGTGGCAAAAGGCACTGTAAACAGAATGCTCAGATGATGAATTTGGCTTCAATTGTTCAAGGAAGAATATGTATATAGCAATAAATTGGAAGTCAGAAAAAAGAATATTTTTGAAGTCACATTTTCCTTTCACTTAACTCTTCCTTCATGGGAGCCAAATATTATTTTAAGAGAGCTTTGCTGGAAATATAACCAAGAAAATATTATTATGCAGTTAAATAAAGGGGGAAAAAAAAAGGTTCAATATTGCTAAGGCTCTTTTTGAGGTGTGAAAAGATACCCACAGAAAATACCATAAATCAACACAAAATCAGATTTATTGCTGCTGTCTGAACTACAGTTTTAGAAGTCTACACGCCTGGGTTTGCTCCTAAAATTCATAGAATCAGTCAGGGTTGGAAGGGACCACAAGGATCAGCCAGTTCCAACCCTCCTGCCATGCCCAGGGACACCCTACCCTAGAGCAGGCTGCCCACAGCCTCATCCAGCCTGGCCTTAAACACCTCCAGCCATGGGGCCTCAACCACCTCCCTGGGCAACCCATTCCAGGCTCTCACCACTCTCCTGCTCAACAACTTCCTCCTCACGTCCAGCCTGAATCTCCCCACCTCCAGCTTTGCTCCACTCCCCCCAGTCCTGGCACTCCCTGAGAGCCTAAAAAGTCCCTCCCCAGCTTTTTTGTAGGCCCCCTTCAGATCCTGGAAGGCCACAAGAAGGTCACCTGGGAGCCTCCTCTTCTGCAGACTGAACAGCCCCAACTCTTTCAGTCTGTCCTCACAGCAGAGCTGCTGCAGCCCTCTGAGCATCCTCGTGGCCCTTCTCTGGACACACTCCAGCATCTCCACATCCCTCTTGTAAGAGGGGCTCCAGAACTGGATGAAGTACTCCAAGTGGGGTTTCAGCAGGTCCAAGTAGAGAAGGAGAATCACCTCCCTTGCCCTGCTGGCCACAATTCTCCTGATGCAGCCCAGGCTCTGGTTGGCTTTCTGGGCTGCAAGTGCACACTGCTGGCTCATGTTGAGCTTCTTGTCCGCCAGCATCCCCAAGTCCCTCTCCTCAGGGCTGCTTTCCAGCCACTCACTGCCCAGCCTGGATTTGTGCTTGGCATTGCCTCGACCCAGGTGCAGGACCTTGCACTTGGTCCTGTTGAACCTCCTGAGGTTGGCTTGTGCCCAACTCTCCAGCCTGTCCAGGTCCCTCTGGATGGATCCCTGCCCTCCAGCCTGTCTGCTGCACTACACAGCTTGGTGTGGTCAGCAAACTTGCTGAGGGTGCACTAAGTGCTGCTGTCCATGGCACCCACAAAGATATTGAACAAGACTGGTCCCTGAGGGACTCCACTTGTCACTGGCCTCCACTTGGACATGTGGATCCGAGAAATCTTTCCCTTCATTTATTGTGCATCTTGTTATAAAATACACTTCTGGGTTTGTAGGATGGACATTCCTCAACAATTTGCAAACAGCTCTGCTTTCAACTTGGTCACTTTATTGTTGCAAGTATGTAAGAATGATTAAAAAAAAAAAAAGAAAGGAAGACTAAATCTTATGAGAGATGACTGAGAGAGCTGGGGCTGTTTAATTTCAGGAAGTGGAGGCTGAAGTGAGACCTCATCACTGTCTACAGGTACCTGAAAGGAGGTTGTGGAAAAATTGGTGCTGGTCTCTTCTCACACATAATTAGAATTGTAGAATCATAGAGTCAACCAGGTTGGAAGAGGCCTCCAAGCTCATCCAGTCCAACCTAGCACCCAGCCCTGGCCAGTTAACCAGACCATGGCACTAAGTGCCTCAGCCAGGCTTTGCTTGAACACCTCCAGGGACGGTGACACCACCACCTCCCTGGGCAGCCCATTCCAATGCCAATCACTCTCTCTGCCAACAACTTCCTCCTAACATCCAGCCCAGAACTCCCCTGGCACAACTTGAGACTGTGTCCCCTTGTTCTGTTGCTGGTTGCCTGGCAGAAGAGCCCAACCCCACCTGGCTACAGCCTCCCTTCAGGTAGTTGTAGCCAGCAATGAGGTCTGCCCTGAGCTTCCTCTCCTCCAGGCTGCACACCCCCAGCTCCCTCAGCCTCTCCTCACAGGGCTGTGCTCCAAGCCCCTCTCCAGCTTTGTTGCCCTTCTCTGGACACATTCCAGCACCTCAACATCTCTCTTGAATTGAATTAGTGACAGAACAGGAGGGAATGGCCTCAAGATGCAACTGTATAGGTTTAGACTGGATATTAGGAAAAATGTTTTCCCAGCAAGAGTGGTCAGGGACTGGAATGGGCTGCCCAGGGAGGTGGTGGAGTCACCAACCCTGGATGTGTTTAAAAGTCATTTAGATGTGCTGGTAGTGGGTATGGTTTAGGGTGAACCTTGCAGAGTAAGATTAGTTGTTGGGAAGTGGTGGAGTCACCAACCCTGGATGTGTTTAAAAGTCATTTGGATGTGCTGGTAGTGGGTATGGTTTAGAGTGAACCTTGCAGAGTAAGATTAGTTGTTGGGAGGTGCTGGAGTCACCAACCCTGGATGTGTTTAAAATTCATTTGGATGTGCTGGTAGTGGGTATGGTTTAGGGTGAACCTTGCAGAGTAAGATTAGTTCTTGGGCTTGGTGACCCTGAGGGTCTTTTCCAACCTGAATGTTTCTGTGACTCTCTGAAATCCAGGCTTTTGTGAAGCTACCAATATATAGCTCTACAGAGTCAGCTGCAAGCTTCCAGCCTGTGAAATGAACATCACTTTTTCTTCCAGAGCAAGCAGTGGGCTGTATTTTCTTCTTCAGAAGCTGCCACACCAAACGTTGAGTCTCCTTCCAAATCTTTTTTTTTCCTCAGAGGAGTGTACTGAATCAGCACAGAGAACATTTCCAAAGCATCAACTTCTTCTCTTGATGCTAAATTCAGGGTGTTGGATGCCAGGCAGGCTTAGCTTTACCCTGGAAATGATGGAAGCTGCTGTATGTCTCAGTGCTTCCCTGTGCTTTGCGTAGGGTGGGTGCCAGAATCAGCGTCCGCCTGTGAGAGTTTCGGCTCCTGAGCTGCTGGCATAAAGCAGCTATGCAGCGCTTTACATCCACCCAGGTTCTTTCAAGCTACCACTTTTCAGGGCCTGCATGACAATATTGAAAATTAAACCCAGTTAATAGAAAAAAAAAATGTTAAATCAATGCCCATAAAACTTAATGGGTTTATGGCAGCCTTAACACAGTAGGACTGAATTATCATGTTAATTTAATTTCCATTTCTAAATGAACCAGAAGGCACAATAAAGGTCAATTAACCACTACCTTCCTTGTCTTCTTCTTTTTTCCCCCCTTTAACTGCCATTTTATGATCACAGTCACCCCTAAAGCATTCAAACCTTTTCTGGAACTTCATGAGTTTCTTTTAGAGACTGCACATAAACAGAACACGAACTAACAACCTGCCACATGCCCAAACACACCAACTGTTTTATTGCGTTCGATCTGCATCTGTTGTTGCACCAGAGGTGTGTAGGTCATAGAATCATAGAATGGTTTAGGTTGGAAGAGACCTCAGGGATCATCCAGCTCCAACCCCCTGCCACAGGCAGGGACACCTCCCACTAGAACAGGTTGCTCAAGACCTCATCCAACCTGGCCTTAAACATGGTGTCCCTACCCATGGCAGGACGTTTGACCTAGATGATCTTTAAGGTCCCTTCCAACCTAAACCATTCTATGAATCTGTGAATGAAACATGAGCCTGCAGTGTGCACATGCAGCCCAGACAGCAACCCTGTGCTGGGCTGCAGCAAGAGCAGTGTGGGCAGCAGGGCAAGGGAGGGGATTCTGCCCCTTTACTCTGCTCTCCTCAGACCCCACCTGCAGTACTGTGTGCAGTTCTGGAGCCCCCAGCACAAGAAGGACATGGAACTGCTGGAGCGGGTCCAGAGGAGAGCCACGAAGATGCTCAGAGGG
>WAAF01014463.1:234223-295183 GCA_013400475.1 Tricholaema leucomelas | reverse complement strand
CGCTCCCGCCCCAGCGCCTCGCAGGCACGGCTACAACTCCCGGCCCAGCGCCCCACGGGCACGGCCCCACTCCCGCACCAGCGCACCACGGGCACGGCCACCGCTCCCGCCCCAGCGCCCCACGGGCACGGCCACCGCTCCCGCCCCAGCGCTCCGCGGGCACGGCCACGGCCACCGCTCCCGCCCCAGCGCCCCGCAGGCTCGGCTACAACTCCCGCCCCAGCGCTCCGCGGGCACGGGCACCGCTCCCGCCCCTGCGCTCCGCGGGCACGGGCACCGCTCCCGCCCCTGCGCTCCGCGGGCACGGCCACCGCTCCCGCCCCTGCGCTCCGCGGGCACGGCCACCGCTCCCGGCCCAGCCACCAGAGAGAATCCACGAAGCCCACATCACTGCAGTACTCCTTGCACTGTGACCTTTTCGATCTGCCTCTGAACATAGCGGAGATGCAGGCATTAGATCGTTGTTTAAGCGCTGCCCCTCTCAAGCTTCTTCTATTACTTTATGACTACAGCAAAAAGTGCCAAGTAAATACTTCGCTTTAAAAAAGAAATATTCCTCAATAGCTTAACAGCCTCAGTTTTCAACAAAGGTGAAACCCAGCAGTTAACCCTGAATTCTAGGAATTTCCATAGAGCTCTCCACAGTAAGAGATGGAAGCACATTTACACAGTATTGTTATTCACCTTTCACAGACAGGCAACACAACTTAAGGTGCTTACCCAAAAGAAGCAGTTACAGACAGGAATAATGGGAAATGTTCCAGTTTCTGGTTAGCTGGAGTGCTTCTGCTGCAGTGTTCATCCATCTACATGCTCTACTGCTGGCTAACTTTTAAGGATCATAGAATGGACTGACCAGGTTGGAAGAGACCTTCAAGCTCACCCAGTCCAACCAAGCACCCAGCCCTAGCCAATCAACCAGACCATGGCACTTGTCCTGTCTCCAATGACCAGTGAGAAGAGCCCAGCAGCAGCCTCTTCATAATGTCCCTTCAGGTGGGAAAAAAGTCACTTTTCCCATTACTATCAGTCTTCCCTCCTACAGCAAACCTAAATTACCTTCCCAAACCATTTCCCAGGTCATAGAATCACAGAATCAGTCAGGCTTGGAAGGGACCACAGGGATCAGCCAGTTCCAACCCCCCTGCCATGCCCAGGGACATCCTACCCTAGAGCAGGCTGCTCACAGCCTCATCCAGCCTGGCCTTAAGCACCTCCAGCCATAGGGCCTCAACCACCTCCCTGGGCAACCCATTCCAAGCTCTCACCACTCATGCTCAACAACTTCCTCCTCACATCCAGTCTTAATCTCCCCACCTCCAGCTTTGCTCCATTCCCCCGACTCCTGTCACTCCCTGACAGCCTAACGAGTCCCTCCCCAGCTCTTTTGTAGGCCCCCTTCAGATCCTGAAAGGCCACAAGAAGGTCACCTGGGAGGCTACTCCAGACTGCACAGCCCCAACTCTTTCAGTCTGTCCTCACAGCAGAGCTGCTGCAGCCCTCTGAGCATCCTCCTGGCCCTGCTCTGGACACACTCCAGCATCTCCACATCCCTCTTGTCATAGGGGCTCCAGAACTGGATGCAGTACTCCATTGTACTCCAGGTCCATTGAACACCCCCTAGAAAAAACCCTTCAGAGAGAAAAATGGGAGTCTTCTGCATCCCATCTTAGGCTGCTGATGACAAAGGAAATCCATCCCTTGCAACAGAAAATTAGAGCAGCACATGGGCTGCTCAGAGCATGGTCATGAGATGACCACATTGAATTGATTTCTCACGTGAAGGCCCCAAAGACTCGAGCAGCAAGAGGCTGCCACATTTTTTCCTCCCTAGTAACAAAGACGGATGGTGACAAAGATCCATTCTGCATGAGGTGCACGTTAAAAACTAACCCCCCCAAAAATAAAGGAATTTATCTGGAGTTAATCAAAACTTGTCTTCATACCAACATGAAGTGATGTCTTGAGAACAGGGCTTTTTACTAGCAACAGTTTTCTTTTTACCTTCAGCTGATTACAGTTTCTTTGCTTTTCAAACCCTTGCTTCCAGCCATATGTGTCTCCACGTCAGCTTATCTGCTGCTTTCAACTTCTATCAGCCCCTGTTTTCACTCAAACAGGAAAGAATACAGAATGTTCTAGTTAAAGCCTATTTTTGACTCTAATAAAGCTATGCAAGCCCATTTCCATTTTCTGGTGTCTCCAACAGACAGACTATCCAAGTTCATTAGGACGACAGCTTCTTGGCAATCAAATCATTTTTCATGGTGTCTATAGGAGCTTATTCCATTCATCATCTGGCTGGCTCACAGAACTCTGTGCTTAGCACCAAACCAAAGGACCCACATTCTGTCAGCAAGTCCACACCTTGGGCATCTTCTCTTTGTGTGCCTTGCTGGGAATGGTGAGGCAACGGAAGAAGAAAGGGAAGATGTAAGAAGTCAGCCTAAGCAGGTCTTCAGCCTTGCCTTCCCCAGCTTGACTTGGCAAGGGTTGGGTTTCACCCCCTCCACCCCTTCCCTTTTCTCTTCCTTCAGTATTTGGAGCTAAGTAACATACATGCTTTTAAATTCACCTCTTTCAAAGTGTTGTCCATCCTGAATTGTATTTCAGAAAACAAAGCTGTAATCTGCTACTAAACTATAAGGAAAACTGTTTGGAGCCACCTCAGGGAATCACAGAATCATCCAGGTTGGCAAAGCCCCTCAGCATCACCAAGTCCAACCTGGAACCCTGCTCTACAAGATTCACCTGAAACCATATCTCTGAGCACCACATCCAAACCACCCTGAAACACATCCAGGCTGGGTGACTCCACCACCTTCCTGAGCAGCTCATTCCAGTGCAGAGAGTTTATCCTGCAATGCTACAACTGCCCTGGCCCATGCTGTGGGCTTCTCTTGGTGCTGTCTGGGACAGGCTCAGTGCAGAGTCAGCTGTGAGTAAAGCTGAGCAGATGGCAGCCACATCTGGCAGCACGGCTGCGTTCCTCAGTCGCAGGGGCAGTTGAATGTGAAACAGAGTCCAGCTCATGGCTGAAGCTTGGAGGTATGAGTAGTTTAAATGACAACTGCTTAATATTAAAGAGTAATAACACTGTTCATATTAGCAATAGCAGAAGACATTAACTCATACATGTGCTCACCATACAACCAAGCCCTACATCAAGAGCAGCATGGTCAGCAGGGCAAGGCAGAAGAATCTGCCCCTTTACTCTGCTCTCCTCAGACCCCACCTGGAGTCCTGTGTGCAGTTCTGAAGCCCCCAATGCAAGAAGGACATGGATCTGTTGGAGCCAGTCCAGAGGAGGCTACCAAGATGCTCAGAGGGCTGTAGTAGCTCTGCTCTGAGGACAGGCTGAGAGAGTTGGGGCTCTGCAGCCTGGAGAAGAGAAGACTTCAAGGAGACCTTGGAGTGGCCTTCCAGTATCTGAAGGGACCTACAGAAAGGCTGGGGAGGGACTATTGACAAGGTCTTGTAACAACAGAATGAGGAGGAATGGGTTTGAACCGGCAGAGGGGAGACTGAAACTGGATGTTAGGAAGAAGCTCTTTGCAGTGAGGGTGGTGAGACACTGGCACAGGTTGTCCAGGGAGGTTGTGGAGCACCGAACCACCAAATGTGATCCTCAACCACCTTGGGTGATTCTGTGCTCCACAACCTCCCTGGAGGTGTTCAAGGCCAGGTTGGATGAGGCCTTGAGTGAGCTGTTCTAGTGGGAGGTGTCCCTGCCTATGGCAAGGGGTTGGAAGTCCCTTTCAACCTACACCATTCTACAGAAGCGAGAGCTCCCCTTACAGCATTCAAGCTGGGCAGGAGCTGAAGTACCAACTGGCTCCACTGAGGTGGCTCAGAGGCTGACACCACACCCAGCACCTTCACTGGAGACTTTCCCCTCAGCAGGATTTCATAGATAGTGCCCCTCTGCTGTTCCTGTGGTTTCATACTCAAAACAACCCCAAACATCAAATACTCTTGATCCCTCCACCCTTCTGAAGTACAGCCTCTCCTTGCTTTCCCATCCTGGCCAGCAGCACAGCTCTTCCCTCCAGCAAAACTCACCAGTCCAGCCCACCCTGCTTGCCACACTGGTGGTGGAGTCACCTCTTTATTATTGTTTTGAGCTAATTAATTCATTTCCAGCCACAAAGAGTACAAAAATCCAACAAATGCATTAAAATGCTGGTTCTTTTCAGCACCCTTCAAGCACCACCAAGGTGGTATTGCCAACCCTGAGCACAGACAAGAAGGTGCAGATCTGGGCTGCAGGATTGGTGACTCTCTGATGCAGTTTTGTTCTGGCTGCTGGTTCAACCTCACCACTTCTTACCAGGAAGTATTAAACCAGTAGGATAGGTTGCCTTTGGAAATGCATTTAAGACTTTCCATTCTAACCTCCAGCATGTGAGCTGCTCTCATAAACAGGGGAATTTAGTGGCTTTTTATGATGTAGTCACAGCTGCAATGGACAGGGGAAGGGCGACTGACGTCATCTACCTAGACCTGAGTAAGGCATTCGACTCTGTCCCACATGACATCCTGGTCACCAAACTGGAAAAGCACNGAATTCCTCTTTCCAGAAGAAAGGACAAAAATGAAACAATGCAAAGAACACTGGAAACAGAGCTTGCTTTCATAGCATAGTGCCCATTCTCAGCTGAGCAGTGAACACTGCACACAGGAAAAACCTGGTCTGAATGCCAACTGTCAACCACCACTCTGACACACCACGACAGGAACGAACTAATCCAACACAGAAGGACAGCAACAGAACAAGGTCCTGCTACACGTTTGCTCCACAGAACATATGCCAGCAGCAACTTCAAAGTAAAAACCCTCCTTGCACGATACAGGGCTCAACCAACGTTGTGATGAGTCAGAAAACCCCAAGTGACACCATCTGGGTGCTCCAAGGCTGCCTAGGATGTAAGCAGGGAGGCTGGAAAGTCCTGCTCAAGGCATGGTGCCAGGCACGCATTGCGAAGGACAGGCACAGCAAGGCTGGCAGCACCAGGGGCTGGCAGTGAAAAGAGGAGAGGATTTTGTGCATCCCTCCCCACCATCACCCATATAAAGCAGGGCAGCTCAGTGCTTTTCCCCCCCCCCATCAGCTGGTATGAATCTACCTCGAATTTATAATTTCACAAGCTGGGGGACATCTGGGGGAAAAAAACCTACTCCTGAACAGATATTTTGGTAGCAGAAACACGTTACCTACTGCTCCTTGCTGAAGTGCATCTCTGCACAGAGCCACACAGCAGAAACTTCTTCAGAGAACCAAAGAATGGTTTGGGTGTTGACAAGTAGCATCTCCCACTGAGTAAAACACAGCTGTTCAAGAAAAGCCTGGATGAGGCACTTAGTGCCATGGTCTGGTTGATTGGCCAGGGCTGGGTGCTAGGTTGGGCTGGGTGAGCTTGGAGGTCTCTTCCAACCTGGATGATTCTATGATTAATCTATGCTATGATTAAAACCTGGCCTTTGCAAACAGTGTCTGCTGAGAGACACATCCTGCCCTTTCCCACACCACAAGGCATGGACACAGGCAATGAGCCCTTTTCAGACAAGGTTTTATTCCCATGGCCACAAGGCAACAGAAAGGGGATTCCATTTTCTTTCCTTTAGCTGGGAAGGAGACATCCCTTCAAAATGTTATTGAAATAATAAAACATTTCCATAAGCACCCAGCTGTGGAGCAGCAGTGCTAGAAGCACACACAGCCTTAAAGACCCTGCTAGAATTTTACGAGTCTGGTAAAAAAAACAGACCCCCAAATCCTCTGCAATTCTAAAACAGACACACACAAGGCCCCCCAGCAACAGCTGCCTCAACAGAAAAAAAGGGAGGAAAATCATACTGTGGAAACCCAGAAACTGCCAATACCACCAGTGGAGCTGAGCATCCTTTTGCACCGCTGTGCAACTAACTCAGCAGCACACAGCAGCAAGCAGGGATGTCCACAATCAGTGCCAAGGAGAGAAAGAGGCAAAACCCTGTAAAATTTCTCATCTCCAGCTGTACAGGGGTGAGTTTAGTGTTTGGGTTTTTTTTCCCCCCCAATAGGTGCTTCCTAAAAGCAACAGCCACAGCTCTGAGCAGGGGAACATCTAGTGTGGTATGAACCCAGAATGAAAATAAAGGCAGACTCGGAGCCTTGCAGCTCCTTGCTCCACGCAGATCTGTGCAAAGAGCAGGAGGAGCAGCCCTTCCTCTGTTTCAGAGGCATGTAAACCCAAATTCTCATCAGGACCAAACGAGAGGGGATTATTTATGCAGGGAACTGCCAGTGCTTTCGAATCACAGAATGACAGAATGTTAGGCATTGGAAGGGACCTCCAGAGATCATCGAGTCCAATCCCCCACAAAGAATGGTCTCGCACTGAGGTGGAGCTGGGATTTTCTTCTCTGTAGACTGCAGGATATCACTGCAAGATGGATTGGAGTGGGCTTTGAAGACTCCTGGTGTGGGGAAGAGCTTTTCCAGAGCTTCACTTGGCCACGACTTCCAACGCAGCTACCGCAGCAGGTCCTGGGGACATCTGCTGTGCCTCCCCTGGGGAGCCTCCCCAGGAAACAAAGAGATGCAGATGCCACCACAGTCATCTACCAACTGGAGGATTTTTAAACAAAGGAGAAAGGGTGGTCTCACCCCAGGGATCAGCTGCAGCAGAGAGGCTCTCCCTTTGCTGGCGTCAGGGGTGAAAGCAGGGTAGATAACACTCACTCGCTTGCTGCAATTTCTCAGATCACTATAGCCAAATGTTTACAGAATAAGAGCTGGAGGGGGGTGGGGGACACACCATATATTTAGTTTTTGCACTGTACCTGTGCAGAAAAATCTCTCCCCACACACAGAATCAGCAGAAAAGTTCTGCCTGGGACTCAATCACATTAGGAAGCAAGGAGAAAACTGAGCAGGCTGAGGAAGAGGGAGGCCAGAATTTGGAGCTGATGAAGCTGTTTTCATCATTTCCAGCTTAGATTCAGGAATTCTGCTTTTCAGCAGTGCATGGAGATGCCCCATTAGAGAAGGATGTGGTGTGGGAGCAGGCTATTAGTAGCCAGAAGAAGGATGCTCACAGCCCTCCACTGATCTGGAAATCCTCTAGCTTTGCCACACGTATTCCAGCAAAGCAACAGGAGGTTGTGTCCGCACTTGCACTACAAGTGTCCTTCAGTGCTGGTTTCACAGAACCAGGTCTGATACCTCCTTTACCATCTCACACCGATTCAGCACAGCTGAGGTGCAGGCAGGAGCTCTGCAGAGACCTGTCCTGCTGGGGAGGAAATGAAAGAAACCCAGGAAAAAAAAGCACTCTGCTTTGGTTTAAAAAGAAAGGCAAAGTTCCATACACAAACACACTACACACGGGCACAGATTTTGTTGCAAGTAGTCAGGGTATTCCAGTCAAAGTTACAATGCTTTGGTCCCAAGGATTTAAGATTTTCATTCTTTTAAACCTGGCCTTCAACCCATAGGCTCATGGTGATTACTAGAGAGACACTGCACTGCCTAGGGGATGAGCACAGTCCCACCACACACCAAAACCCTCACGGGTTTGGGGTTATGCAGAGCTGCTGCACAGGCACAGCGCCCACAGACCTGTGTACATACAGCTTCATGCATCACACCTGCAAAACAAAGAGCTACAGCCTGAAGAGATAAGCCAGTTCCTGTCTTTTTCCAGTCATCCATCCCTAAAAGCCCCACAAGCAACAAATTAGCCTCAGCATCATCCTGAAGCTGAGTAGAAAAGCACACACTGATGTGAGGGGAGACCTCATTGCTGTCTACAACTACCTAAGGGGACATTGTGGAGAGGCTGCTGCTGGGCTCTTCTCACAGGGAATTGGAGACAGGACAAGGGAGAATGGCCTCAAGCTGAGGCTGGGGAAGTTTAGATTGGACATGAGGAAAAAGTTTTTTATGGAGAGAGTGGTCAGGGTCTGGAATGAGCTGCCCAGGGAGGCGGTGGAGTGACCCAGCCTGGAGGTGTTTAAGGGTCATTCGGATGTGGTGCTTAAGGGATATGGCTTAAGAGCCAGGCTCTTCCCAGTGATGACAGCACAAGGGGCAAGGGGTGGAAGCTGAGGCATAGGAAGCTTCATTTAAACAGGAGGAGGATTTTTTAACCTGCGAAGGTGACAGAACACCAGAACAGGCTGCCCAGGGAGGCTGTGGAGTCTCCCTCTCTGGAGACATTCCAAACTCCCCTGGATGCATTCCTGTGTGATCTGGTATAGGAGATGCTGCTCTAGCAGGGGGTTTGGACTGGATGAGTTTTGGAGGTCCTTTCTAGCCCCTGACACTCTGTGATTGTATGAATCTATGAATCTCTGCATCTTGTAGAGTAGGGTAATAGGTTGGACTTGGTGATCCTGAAGGGCTTTTCCAACCTGGACGTTTCTGTGATTCTGTGAGACCCTGAAGGCACAGCTGATGTGCAAGACTACAGCACACTTTTAGACTTGGGAGCTCTACCTCCAAGCTCCAACATCCCCCCTTGTAGGGACTCAGATTCCCCATTTGGAGCCACGTGCAGGGTGACCATGGCTGTAATAATCAAGAGCTCTCAATCAGTGCTCCAGCCACAGCTTCCAAGACGAAACTGAATCACAGCAAATTAATTTCCTGGCACAATTCTGTGGGAAAACAACAGCATTTCCCTCCCAGTTTTATTGAAAAGCTGAAATTCAATAGCAACAAAGAAACTAAAACCACTCATGACTCTGGAAGAACCTGCATCTTCTCTGCCTTTATTAACCTCAAAGCTGTTTGTCTGCTTTGGCAGGGATATGTATTTAAAATAAAACCACCACCAACCCAAACCCAAGCAAAGTTAACCAACCCAAAAAGGAGAGACCCAGTGAAACTCAGTGATTTATGGCCCCAGTAAAGATTCCAGTTAAAAAATAATAAATCTGTGGAACTTTTGCAGGAAGATGTGAGAAAAGGGCAAGACAATGAAGTGGCAAAAACTTTTCTTGTGTCTCATTTTCCTCTTAGCTAAGCAAACATTTCTACTGAAAGAATTCACTGAAACATTAGATGTTCTCTTGCAAAATAAGTGCAAGCTACCCAAAAGCCCATATTTCTCACAAGGGTCTAAGTGTCTTCTCTGCTCAGCAATCCAGCCTTGGAAACCTGAACAAAAGGCCTTGCAAACTGAAGGGCTGCGGACGCAGCTCTGCAGTCCTTTCTACTTCTCATATCCCATGGGGAGAAGAGAATGGCAAAACAGATACTTTCCCTTAATTTCATGGCATATTAGAATCATAGAATGCCAGGGGCTGGAAAGGACCTTGAAAGATTACCTGGTCCAGCTTCCCTGCCAGAGCAGCATCACCTAGTGCAGATCACGCAGAAACACAGCCAGACAATTCTTGAGTATCTCCAGAGAGGGATACTCCACAACCCACCCTGAGCAGTTCCAGTGCTCTGTCACCCTCACAGGGAGAATATTCTTCCTCAGGTTCACATGGAACCTCATCTTAGCAAGGAAACAGTGAACAGCTCCACAATCCAGCCTCCACTGGTGCAGATTCTGTTCTATGTATCAAGCTGTGTAATTAGCCCTGTTGCTTTCACAGGATGACAAAAACATGCAGGTTGGCAAAGCCCCTCAGGAGCACCAAGACCAACCTAGAAGCCTGCTCTACAAGATTCACCTTCAACCATAGCCCTAAGCACCACATCCAAACCACCCTGACACACATCCAGGCTGGGTGACTCCAGCACCTCCCTGGGCAGCTCATTCCAGTCTCTGACCACTCGCTATGAAAAACCTTTTTCCTCATGTCCAACCTAAACCTCCCCAGCCTCAGCTTGAGGCCATTCCCCTTTGTTCTGTCTCCAAAGACCTGTGAGAAGAGCCCAGCCTCTTCACAATGTCCCTTCAGGTAGCTGTAGACAGCAATGAGGTCTGCCCTCAGCCTCCTCTTCCTCAAACTGAACAAGACTCAGCTCCCTCAGTCACTCCCCGTAAGATTTCACAGAATCAGAATCATAGAATCAGTCAGGGTTGGAAGGGACCACAAGAATCAGCCAGTTCCAAGCCCCCTGCCATGTCCAGGGACACCCTACCCTAGAGCAGGCTGCCCACAGCCTCATCCAGCCTGGCCTTAACACACCTCCAGGGATGGAGCCTCAACCACTTCCCTGAGCAATCCATTCCAGCCTCTCACCACTCTCATGGTGAAGAACTTCCTCCTCACATCCAGTCTGAACCTACCCATCTCCAGCTGGGCTCCTCACCACACACAGACATGCTATATGCTGCAGACATATAAACCTAGGATGCCTCTCCGGAGCTGAAGGAGAGCTCCTTATTTTGTTCCAGCTTATCAGAATGGCAGATTTCAGCATCTGCTGCGCTTCAGAGGATGCTTGAAAGCAACTGGAAAATTCAGAGATGGCTCTGGTTAGGAAATGTTGCTTTGATGTGCTATGTTTAGAATAGAACAGAATAGAATCAACCAGGTTGGAAGAGAGCTCCAAGCTCAACCAGTCCAACCTAGCACCCAGCCCTGGCCAATCAACCAGACCATGGCACTAAGTGCCCCAGCCAGGCTTTGCTTCAACACCTCCAGGGACAGTGACTCCACCACCTCCCTGGGCAGCCCATTCCAATGCCAATCACTCTCTCTGCCAACAACTTCCTCCTAACATCCAGCCTAGACCTCCCCTGGCACAGCTTGAGGCTATGTCCCCTTGTTCTGTTGCTGGTTGTCTGGGAGAAGAGATCAACCCCACCTGGCTACAGCCTCCCTTCAGGTAGTTGTAGACAGCAATGAGGTCCCTCAGCTTATATCCCCTTTACAAGTTGATTTCTCTTTCCTGAAATTCTTCCAGGTTCCTGTGCTGTCTCCATGTTTAAAATCCCCACTAATGAGCCACAGTTTATGTGAAGTTATTGTTTCAGGTGCTTCCCTCAGCAACCCACTCACCAGCACTCAGAGCAATTTTAGAGTTCCTTCTTTCAAAAGTCAATATAATTTTTTTCCTCATGCCAATCTTCTCCTATTGTGCATGTCAATCATCTGTGTCTAATTCTTTTCAGCTGGGATATAAAAATCTAATCTATTTTAGTGTAATGACTGTAAGCAAACAGAGCATGGCTCTGCTTTCTATTAGCTGACATTAGAATTCATAGAAGCATAGAATCAACCAAGCTGGAAGAGACCTCCAAGCTCATCCAGTCCAACCTAGCACCCAGCCCTGGCCAATCAACCAGACCATGGCACTAAGTGCCCCATCCAGTCTTTTTTTTAACACCTCCAGGAATAAAGAGGCAGAGTCACCTCCTACACACCCAGTCCTGTTCAACATCTTTATTGATGATCTGGACGAGGGGACTGAGTCCAGCATCAGTAAGTTTGCAGATGACACCAAGCTAGGAGCAGGTGTGGAGCTGTTGGAAGGTAGGAGAGCCCTGCAGAGGGACCTGGACAGGCTGGATGGGTGGGCAGAGGCCAAGGGGATGAAATTTAACAAGGCCAAGTGCAGGGTTCTACACTTCAGCCACAACAACCCCAAGCAGCACTACAGGCTGGGGACAGAGTGGCTGAGAGCAGCCAGGAGGAAAGGGACCTGGGGGTNTGTAGCCAGGTGGGGTTGTTCTCTTCTGGCAGATAACCAGCAACAGAACAAAGGGACACAGCCTCAAGTAGTGCCAGGGGAGGTCTAGGCTGGATGTTAGGAGGAAGTTGTTGGCAGAGAGAGTGATTGGCATTGGAATGGGCTGCCCAGGGAGGTGGTGGAGTCACCATCCCTGGAGATGGTGAAGAAAAGCCTGGCTGGGGCACTTAGTGCCATGGTCTGGTTGACTGGATAGGGCTGGGTGCTAGGTTGGACTGGATGAGCTTGGAGGTCTCTTCCAACCTGGTTTGTTGATTCTATGAACGAAGGTGCACAGTGAGGAAGGTGCCACTTTTACACCATGCAGAGACCTGAGAGATGCTTAATTCCACCCCAAAGAGTTCACTGCCTCCCTGCTCCTCAGACAGGAGGTGCACACAGGCACAGCTCCCCAGTGCTGCACACATTTTGAAGGCCAGGTGGTGCCACCATCAACCTTCCTCATCTCATCAACTCACCTGGCACAACGCTACCCAGTGCTGCTGGCCTCTGCCCGCGTGTCCCAGCGTAAGCCCCACTACAGGCATTGCCTTCTCCTAGCAGGGCTAAGTATTTATTCCTCACTGGTATCTAAGACTTAGAAGTAAATGGCCAAACATATCCCAGCTGTAACCCAGCAAGTGCTTCTTGACCAGCCTTGACCATCACCACTATCTTTCAAAGGTCTGTTTGCTTTGCACTCAAGACTTTGATAATCAGCTTCAAAGAATTTAGTGCCTGGACCAACAACAAGCATCTGTGGCCATATTATCCAGAACTCTATTTATAAAACAAACCAAAACACATAAGGTGCTGTTTCTGAGGTCTTGATCTGCCTCTTGGGATGCTGCCCGTGAGCTTGGCCAATTCTGTACCTCAGGAGCTTTGCAAGAGGGCTGGAGAAGCGATCAGTGGAGGAAAAGCTCAGGATCATGAAAGCACCAAAATAGCTCATGGATTTTACTAGCAATGTGGAAAGACTTCACCAATACTTTTTTTTCCCCTCTTAAACTCCTTTACTCATCATTGGCTACCTTCAGGTGAAGGTATTTCTAGTTTTTTTTACTTCAGAGGAGTTGTTTCTGATTTCCTACGTGAGCCTTCATGCCAGCAACCTTGGAAATATAAGAAACAGACCCTGTGTGGGTGTATATACAGGATCCAGGGAGCAACATGTTGGACAAAGTCATTGCAATAACAGTAACAAGTCTCCATTTTTATAGTCTTTGAAGAAGTTCAGGCACTAACAGCAACCCAGATGCCAAGAAATAAAGTCATTCTTATCTGGAAGAAATGATCCTTTGCATTTGACTTGCCCAAGAAACCATTGTTGTGGTATCCAACCCACTCTGTATAACCTCCCTCGTAAAAGCAGACAAAAAGAGTAAAATCCAAAGTTTTCCAGGTAGGTTGCTTTTGATTTTTGTTTTTGAGAAGAAAAACAGTTCAATAAGCTTCAGTTTCTAAAACAATAGAAAGAAAACACTTCAGGAAGTGCTTATCACAGGAATAATTCTCATTCCAGTGAAACCACAGGAAGCTGCAGCTTTCCATCACTGTGGGTTTCCCTGCTGCATTAACCTCACTCTCTGCACGGGCAGCAGCAGACAAGCAGAAGAGTGTGGTGGCAAAGAGACCAGTAGCAAAACTGCAGATTGCCCAGGGAGGTTGTGGATGCTCCCTCCCTGGAGGTTGGATGAGTCCTTGTGTGACCTGTTTTAGTGGGAGGTGTCCCAACCCCCTGCCATAGACAGGAACTGGCTGAGCTTTGAGGTCCCTTCCAACCTAAGCCATTCTATGATTCTCTAAGTTCTATCAAGTAGCACAACATAGAATGGCTTAGGTTGGAAGGGACCTCTAAGATCACCACGTCCAACCACCAACCCAACACCACCATGCCCACTAAACCGAGTCCAAAAGACACATAGCCGTGGCATGGTGGGACACCTCTGGGGACAGTGACTCCACCACTTCCCTGGATAGCCTGTTCCAATGCCTGACCACTCTTTCAGTAGAAAAAAGATTGTCTAATATGTAATCCAAACTTCTCCTGGTGCAACTCGAGCCAGTCTCCTCTTGTCCTCTAACTTGATACTTGAGAGACGAGACCAACGCCCACCCTGTTCCAACCTCCTCTCAGGCGGTTTTAGAGAGAGCAATGCAGTCTCCTCTCAACCTCCTTTTCTCCAGACCAAACAACCCCAGCTCCCTCAGCTGCTCCTCATATGACCTGTTCTCCAGCCCCTTCACATGGTAAAGAAATTCCATTAACAGCAGGGTTTGGGGGCAAAGCTTCCAGTTCTGAGAAACGAGACACTGACTGCAGGGTGGCTTACGGGGAAGCAAAACTCAGCGGCAGAAGGAGCGCTTGGACTGCTATCTGAAAAACCCTTGCAGGGAACCCCTGCATTCACTGGGATTTCCCCCCCACCTTTCCACTGAGATCCCATGCTCCTAACACACCAGCATTGGCTGACCACTTCCAAAGTAATTTTAGTGGGTATTTTTTTATTGGAACATTCCAGCAGGGAAAGAGGCAGCCGGAGCTGGCTGAGCGCCAGCCGCATCAGCTGTAATCAGATTATACAGTAGTGGCTTCAGAAAGCAGAAGCATGTTTATTATCAAGCCACTAAGCAGACTGACATTAATTTGGTCGAAGCTAAGCTAAAACAGTCTTTCAGCATCATTTTCTGATTCAGATCACATTTACTTAGTTGGTGTCAGCAGGTTTTTTTTGGTGTAAATTATCTTTAGGGAACGATGATGGTTAGAGTCTATTTGTGACTCTGAAGAGGAAAAAGAAAGGTTTCTACTCTAATCTATTACACTGCTACATTAAAAAACACATTTCAGAGGGAATAATGTCTCTTCATGAGGGACACAGCACAGAGTGTCTGTTTAAATACAGTCTGCAACATCTCTACACCAGAATGGTTTTAGTTGTTGTCAAGTGTTAACACGTCCAGTCCATATGCGAGTATTTTTGGTGGCCTACTGAGGAAAAGCTCCTAAAGATACCTAAGTCAAGAGAGATGTTGACGTGCTGGAAGGTGACCAAAGAAGGGTGACAAAGCTGGTGAGGGGCCTGGAGCACAGCCCTGTGAGGAAAGGCTGAGGGAGCTGAGGGTGTGCAGCCTGCAGAAGAGGCGGCTCAGGGCAGAGCTCATTGCTGTCTGCAACTACCTGAAGGGAGGCTGTAGCCAGGTGGGGTTGGGCTCTGCTGCCAGGCAACCAGCAACAGAACAAGGGGACACAGTCTCAAGTGTGAGAGACAGATCTAGGCTGGATGTTAGGAGGAAGTTGTTGGCAGAGAGAGTGATTGGCATTGGAACGGGCTGCCCAGGGAGGTGGTGGAGTCACCATCCATGGAGGTGTTCAAGAAAAGCCTGGATGAGGCACTTAGTGCCATGGTCTGATTGATTGGACAGGGCTGGGTGCTAGGTTGGACTGGGTGAGATGAGCTTGGAGGTCTCTTCCAACCTGTTTGATTTTAACAATGACCAAAATAAGTAATAATTGAAAAGGAAAGTGATGTAAAAAGTGGTGTTCTAGAGCACTACTGATGAAAGACTCATCCCCAAAACCCCTGGCAGATGTACCAGCCATGGTGATTGGTGCCATGCAGGTAGGCATACACATGGCAATGCAGACCCTGCAAACCCACAGGCATGAGGAGCATGGCATAGGTGAGCTTCCTCAACTCCTTTCCAGTAGGAAGTGTAAACACATCTTGAGTCTCCTCTGGAGCAGCACACAACTCCTGCCTTTGAAGACAAGCCTGGAGGCTTATTTTCCCTCCTGTCATCATGACGGATATGAGGAGTTCATAGAATCAGCCAGGTTGGAAGAGACCTCCAAGCTCATCCAGTCCAACCTAGCGCCCAGCCCTATCCAGTCAACTAGACCATGGCCCTAAGTGCCTCATCCAGGCTTTAACACCTCCAGTGACAGCGACTCCACCACCTCCCTGGGCAGCACATTCCAACACCAATCACTCTCTCTGTGAAGAACTTCCTCCTAACATCCATCCTAGACCTCCTTGGCACAACTTGAGTTAGTGGAAGGGAAGGAAAAACCAGAACTTAAGCTATGTGGAGCCCAGCCCCTTCACTAGCACACATTTGGGTGATCCTGCAGGATAATTTTCCCCAGTCCAGCTTTGCTCAGCTTTCCAGCCCTCAGCAAGGAGATCCCAAGCCACAGGGCTTAGTTCCATTTCCCTCCCATGTAATTTGATTTCTTTTAATTTGAAGAGCTTTTAGAGGCTATCTTGAGCAGAACCATAAATGCACAAGCAGTTCCTGGGATGCTGTGCCTTCCTCGAGCAGCAGACGGGAAAACCCCCAGGTGTGGCTAGGAATAGCTGTGCTAAGTTCTGGCCAGAGAAATTTCCTTCAGCCCATTTAAATGAGTCCCTTGCAACCTTGGCTGGATGTCTTTAATGCATTTATTTTCTATTCCAAGCCAACAAAGATGTAAAAGGTCCCAAGCTGCATTTCAGTAGCAGAGCAATGACTTCCGTACTGCTCGTTCGCAGCCTGCGAAGCGCGTTAGGAGGGAGAGCAGTGCTACCGGGAGCACATTATCAGCTGTAATGCTCCCAGGCTTTCCCAACTCAACAGATCCCCCTTCTCAAGTTCATACATGGGTTGAAGCTTAAATAAAGGGCACACATGGAGTAAGAGCATCTATGAGTCATAGGAGACTCACTTTCCGCTTCCACCTGGGCAGTTTCTAAGCAGTAGCTGCCCAAGCTGCACACAAACAGCCCAAACCGGAGCACACAGCTGGCATTTGCCCAGCCTGCCATTGGTGATTGCCACCAAAGATCACGGGATGCCAGGGGTTGGAAGGGACCCAAAGAGATCATCCAGTCCAATCCCCCTGCCACAGCAGGACCATACAATCTAGCTCAGGGCACACAGGAACACATCCAGACATGCCTGGAAAGTCTCCAGAGAAGGAGACTCCACAACCTCTCTGGGCAGCCTGTGCCAGTGCTCTGGGACCCTTACAGGAAAGAAGTTCCCCCTTGTGCTGAGCTGGAACCTCCTGTGCTGCAGCTTCCATCCATTGCTGCTTGTCCTGTCCCAGGAAGCAGTGAGCAGAGCCTGTCCCCCCCTCCTGACCCCCAGCCCTCAGATGTTTGTTGACATTGATTAAATCCCCTCTCAGGTTTCTCCTCTCCAGACTAAGCAGCCCCAGGTCCCTCAGCCTCTCCTCACCAGGCAGTGCTCCAGTCCCCTCATCATCCCTGTAGCCCTCTGCTGGACCCTCTCCAGCAGATCCCTGTCCCTCTTCAAGTGGGGAGCCCAAAACTGAAGGCAGTACTCAAGATGAGGTCTCAGCAGGGCAGAGCAGAGGGAGAGGAGAACCTCCCTGGATCTGCTGGACACACTCTGCTTAATGCTTTTGTTCTGCTTTTAAAATTTGACATTTTAATCAGGTAGAAGATGCTAGTAGGGACATAAATCCCCTGCTGGGGACCAGAGTTGTCTGCAGAGCAGTTCCTCAGGAGCATCAGAGGCTACGCTTGCAGCAGCAAACCAGTTTGGGCAGCTTTGGAACAGCAGCTCCATTTCTGGAGCACACTTTCAGATGGACACTTCTTCCTAGGCCCATTAAGATGGCATCTGAAGTGGAATAAATGGTACTGGCCAGAATTTACTACAAGCTTAAAACCACAAACCTCATTGGATTTTTCAACCTGCAGAACTGCAGCTCTTGTACAAACAGGAAAGCAAAACCTTCCTGCCAATCTGGTTGAAAGTTGCACTGATTTCCTGCAAATTATTGCAGCAGATGGAAGAATGGATAACAATGCAGCCAGCAGCCACATCGATGGGAGGACAAAGCACCACCCCAGGTTCAGACAACTCCTTCTGCAAGACCTGCAGTAAAATTCCCACAGTCATTACTGAAAATGGCAATGATACAGCCAGGAATTTGGGCAGCCAGGTGCTGGGCTTGTCACGCGTGGGGACAAGGCCATAGCAGGCATCTGCTCACATGGCAAGGAAATGCCAGGAATCATTTAGATTTCATTCTGACTGACAGGAGGGTGAGGGCTTGCCACACTACTGCAAAGGACAGGAAAGGTCTCCCCTTCAAACTTCAAACTGCAGAGATCCTTTTCTGAAGGAGAAGTGAATAATCTGCTATGGCAAAGGGGGCTGGGGGAAGAACAACAAATCAGGAGGGAAAAAAAACGTACTGAAATGTTTACACAGCTGGTTTGTCAGGGCAGTGCTTTTAGGAATGGTTGTTTTTCAGCCACACAGCTCGAAGAGCAGTCTTCATTTGCACTGCTGCAACAGAGAGCAGCTTGGTAAAGCCACTGCGTGGGCTGTAGAGGAGTTTCCTTTGCTAGCCCCTGCACAGAACCAGGTGTGACAAGAGACTAGCACCAATCTAGCGTTGGTAGATGTTTTCTGAACAGAATATGCTCACAGCTTGCTTCAAATGATATCTGCATGTCCCTGGGGGTGTTCAAGAAAAGACTGGATGAGGCACTTAGTGCCATGGTCTAGATGACTGGATAGGGCTGGGTGCTAGGTTGGACTGGATGAGCTTGGAGGTCTCTTCTAACCTGCTTGATTTTATTCTATTCTAGTCCCCAAGAAATCAAATGCAAATAAACTTAGTCCTTTTAAAGATACCAGCAGGATTGGCTAAGTGCAAAGGTACCAGAAAAAGAATTAAAGGACAGAGTTATTCAAATGCAAGGTAAAGAGCTAAAGTAACAATGACTGAGTTCACCTTTGTTCCCCACAAGCTAATGCCAGCACAGTCACTGCCTTAGGGACATGGAAACACGACAAGATTGTGGCATTTTGAGGAGAGACTGAGCTGGGGATGTTCAGTCTGGACAAGAAAAGGCTCCCAGGTGACCTTATAGTGGCCTTTCAGTATCTGAAGGGGGCTGCAAGAAAGCTGAGGAGGGACTTCTTAGGCTGTCAGGTACTGATAGGACTGGGGGGAATGGAACAAAGCTGGAAATGGGGAGATTCAGACTGGAAGATGTTGTTTGGCATGAGAGCGATGACACTCTGGAATGGGTTTCCCAGGGAGGTGGTGGAAGCCTCATCTCTGGAGGTTGTTTAAGGCCAGGCTGGATCAGGCTCTGGTCAGACTGATCTGGTGTGAGTTGTCCCTGCCCATGGTAGGGGGGGTGGAACTGGCTGATCCTTGTGGTCCCTTCCAACCTTAACTGATTCTGTGATTTTCACCAGTGCCGCTTTGTTTCCAAGGCAAGCCCTTTAGCCCCACACCAGTGTGCTTGTGCTCCTCACACACATTTTCACTTTGCCACCACGAAATACAATGAAAGTAAAGCAATTAAGCTCCAGAAAGAAGTCTTCTGAAGGTGGCTTTTAGCTGAAACATTTATGCTTACTTTGGTTCCTTAACCAGTAGGGGCTGGAGAGGAGCAGGACACCAGAGGTCCAGCCTTGGCCAAGGGACCAGCGGAGCCTGCCATGCTTGGACTGGCAAAGTAAAGACAGATGGGAGAGATTGCTTTCCACTGCACAACAAAAGGGAGATACACCCTATTTCGTTTACAAAAAGCTGTTCAAACTGTAGGACAGCCTTGGCATAAGAATAATAGATTGACCATGAATTAACTGATGTTTAAAAATTAGGAGTTTTGTGACCACCAGGAGATCTGGAACAGGTTTCGGAAAGATGCTTCACCAATTTAAACCTAGGATTAAACAAATGTGATGACTTGTTGGGGAGCTCTTTTGGGAGATGGATCACCCCTGTGCTGTTTCCACCTTCCTGGACAATCTCTGAATGATACAGAAGGAGCTGAAATTCCCTGCAAGTGTCTGCTGGGAAAGTTGAGATCTCACACACACCAGAGCTGAGCAGCATCAGTGACTATGAAACTCCACACTCCTCTTGGCAATTACACTTCACACATGACTGTTTCAGCACAGGACCTGGCCAGCTGCTATCTTAGCTATATGTTAAATGACATCAGCCATTCCCTCACTCTCCAGAACTACTTGCATCAGACCTCTTAAGGCAACCAGAACTCATCACACAGATACAGCAGTAGCAGCAGAATGCTGATGCCATTTCTTCATAACAAGATACAGACAAAGCTGAAGGAGTACAGGGGAGATGCTACCCAACACACTTGCAACTCTCTGTAAGTTTCTACTTCACACATGACTGTTTCAGCACAGGACCTCGTCAGCTGCTGTCTCAGCTAAACATTAAATGACATCAGCCATTCTCTCACTCTCCAGAACCAGGACAAGGAGCAGTGGGTGTAAGTTGCAGCAAAAGAGGTTCCACCTCAACACAAGGGGGAACTTCTTGACTGTAAGGGTCCCAGAGCACTGGAATAGGCTCCCCAGAGAGGTTGTGGAGTCTCCTTCTCTGGAGACTTTCGAGGCCTGTCTGGATGTGTTCCTCTGTGATCTGTGTTAGATAGGATTGTCCTGCTCTGGCAGAGGGGGTTGGACTCGATGATCTCCTTGGGTCTCTTCCAACCCCAAATATCCTGTGAGCCTGTGAACTACTTGCATCAGACCTCTTAAGGCAACCGGAACACATCACACAGCTACAGCAGCAGCAGAATGCTGATGCCATTTCTTCATAACAAGAGGTGGGCAAAGCTGAAGGAGTACAAGGAAGATACTACCTAACACACTTCCATCTCTCTGTAGGAGTTTCTACTTCACACATGACTGTTTCAGCACAGGATCTGGCTGGCTGCTATCTTAGCTAAATGTTAAATGACATCAGCCATTCTTACAGCAGCAGAATGCTGATGCCATTTCTTCATAACAAGAGATGGGCAAAGCTGAAGGAGTACAGGGCAGATGCTACCCAACACACTTCCATCTCTCTACAGGAGTTTCTTCTTCCTTTTCCTACAGATTAAGCTCAACAAGCCTTTTTTGTTTGGTTGGTTTTTAATCTGCAGCCCTTTCCATTTGGTACATGTACCCAGGAAGAGTTTCTCAAAGGTCAGTGCTCTTTCTGCATTAAGATTTAGTGTCAGAGCTGTATATTCCCCCAGAAGATTAGCCACCATTTGAAAGAGATGATGCATGGCTGATTTTTTCCAAGACACTCCAGTTGCATGTCTCAAAAACACAAACCACAAGGGAAAGCAAATGAAGTGTAACACAGAAGGATTACTCAGGCATTCCGCGTCGCGGCTCTCATCGCTAACCTGAATTTTGTCATGTTATATAAAGCACTGTCTTTTAAATCAACTTGCTGAAGATAAAACCAGCCCTCCACTCCAACCTTCTTTATCACCTTTCATTACATCACTGGTTTGGGAATCGCAGTATGGGAAATACTCTGCTTTTGCAAAGCAAAGTTTTTCTCTCCTCCCCAGCCGCCTCAGCGTGCTTTCAGGATTGGATCACAAACACAACATAAATCATTTGGAAGGAGAAGGCAGACGTTTTACAATAACATGAAACATGGGGGTATTTGTTTTTTCAAACACATGTTATCTTTGGGAGCTGAAGTACCTGACAGTAGCCATTTAAACAGACATCTTTATTTCGTGCCCGTCCGCTAGCTCATTAGTGCAAGACAAATAGATTCCTAACGCCTGCTCTAAGGGGATCGTTTGTTAGCCTTCTGGAACCTGTTGAAAAGTTTATCACAGCAGCTATGGCAAGTTCAGGTCCCTGTAAATGGAAGGAACTGTGCTCCAAGGTTTAAGATAGCATATCAGTGCTTTCATAAGCCTTCCCCCTACAGCGCTGATTAGAGCAAGCAATTATTTCTTTCGCAGCTTAAAGCTTTCTCTTTGCTGTATAAACGTTGACATGGTGCCAAGAGCTGAATTGAAAGCCATTTTTACTTGCTTTGTTTGAAAGTATAAACCTCAGAACAGACCAAACCCAAGAAAGCCAAGAAAATGGGTAGGGTAGTCCCTGCCCATAGCAGGGAGATTGGAGTACTGAGTCCAGTTCTGGGCCCCTCAATTCAAGAGAGATGTTGAGGCGCTGGAAGGTGTCCAGAGAAGGGCAACAAAGCTGGTGAGGGGCCTGGAACACAAACCCTATGAGGAGAGGCTGAGGGAGCTGGGGGTGTGCAGCCTGCAGAAAAGGAGGCTCAGGCCAGACCTCATTGCTCTCTACAACTACCTGGAGGGAGGTTGTAGCCAGGTGGGGTTGATCTCTTCTCCCAGACAACCAGCAACAGAACAAGGGGACACAGCCTCAAGTTGTGCCAGGGGAGGTCTAGGCTGGATGTTAGGAGGAAGTTGTTGGCAGAGAGAGTGATTGGCATTGGAATGGGCTGCCCAGGGAGGTGGTGGAGACACTGTCCCTGGAGGTGTTCAAGCAAAGCCTGGCTGAGGCACTTAGTGCCATGGTCTGGTTGACTGGATAGGGCTGAGTGCTAGGTTGGACTGGATGATTTTTGGAGGTCTCTTCCAACCTGTCACACACAGGGCAGAAATCACCACCAGCATCCTCTCTGAACCACAGACTTTACTCCAGCAAACACTTTATTAAGCCAGCAAGGGCAGACACATGCTGGAGAAACAGGGACTTCTTATAGAATGGTTTAGGTTGGAAGGGACCCCAAAGCTCAGCTAGTTCCAACCCCCCCACAATAGGCAGAGACATCTCCCACTAAAACAGGTCGCTCAAGACCTCATCCATCCTGGCCCTGAACACCTCCAGGGAGATCCTTGATCACATTTGGTGATTCTGTGCTCCACAACCTCCCTGGACAACCTGTGCCAGTGTCTCACCACCCTCACTGCAAAGAACCCTTTCCTAATATGCAGTTTCAAGCTCCCCTCTGCCAGTTTAAACCCATTACTCCCCATCCTGTCATTACAAGACTTTGTCAATAGTCCCTCCCCAGCCCTCCTGTAGGTGCCCTTTAGATATTGGAGGGCCACCATAAGGTCTCCTCAAAGCCTTCTCTTCTCCAGGCTGCAGAGCCCCAACTCTCTCAGCCTGTCCTCATAGCAGAGCTGCTGCAGCCCTCTGAGCATCTTCCTGACCTCCTCTGGACTGGCTCCAACAGTTCCATGTCCTGCTTGTGCTGGGGGCTCCAGAACTGCACACAGTACTCAAGGAGGGGTCTGACAAGAGCAGAGTAAAGGGGGAGAATCCCCTCCCTTGCCCTGCTGGCCACACTGCTCTTGCTGCAACCCAGCACAGGGTTGGTTGACTTGACTGAAACATCTGCAGAAGTGGATCTATCCTGTTTGTAGGCAACTATTACTGACAGAAAAACTTCATGAGCTCTAAGACCACTGCAGTTAAGTGCAGCACAAAATACTTATCTACTAGACACACTACACAGCTTGAAGGTAAAGAAGTGTCCACAGGGAGATTTCAGTAGCACCAGTCAGCTCCTGCAAACTGAGATGGCTGTGTCAATACATAGACTTTCTTTTACCTCAGCTTGGGTGAAGGCAAAAGAAATCTCAGGTGAATCTTACAGAACAGGGCTACAGGTTCAACTTGGTGATCCCAAGGGTCTTTTCCAACCTGGGTGATTCTGGATAAGATCTTTTGGATCTTTTTGTATTGTTTCAAAGATGTTCACATCAGGGATTTTGTTGCTAACAACACTGATCAAGCTCATCTTCACTGCGCTGGGTAACAGCTCTGTGGGCAGCTCAGCTGAGGGCTGGAAGGAAAAGGAGGAGCTGACAGCTCTGTGGGCAGCTCAGCTGAGGGCTGGAAGGAAAAGGAGGAGCTGCTGGCCCAACCATCACCACTACCATCTGCAATGGGGAATGACTTTGCACTAGAGAAGAGTAGATTTAGGATTGGATGTTAGGAACAAGTTCTTTACTCTGAGGGTGGTGGAACACTGGAACAAGTTGCCCTGGGAGGTGGTTGAGGCCCCATCCCTGGAGATATTTGAGGTGATATTTGACAAGGCTCTGGGCAACCTGGTCTAGTGGAGGATGTCCCTGCTGACTACAGAGGGAGCTGGACTGGATGGCCTTTGTAGGTCCCTTCCAACTCAGACCATTCTATGGGGACGCTCTGTCTCTACAACAACGTACATGGGCAATGACCAGCGAGGAGACTGGACTCAGTCATCTTGTGAGAGTCAATATATTTATGCTGATTTACCCCAGCACAGGATCTGGACCTTATCTGGAGAGAAGTGCTAATCACCACAGCTTGCCCACAGTTATTTTTACACCGTGGAAAAACGGATGGAAAACAAAATAATCTCCTAAGGACAAACTGCAGCTGGAGGAACGTGCAGGATACTGATGCTAAAGTGTGGAAACATCTGGCCAAGATGGGAAGAGACTGATGTTGTCTCCCTCCACATTCATGGGAACACATTCAGACCTGACAACAGCTCTGTCCTATGGAAATACCACGGCTCTCGTCATTCAGGCTTGAAATCCTGACATCAACATCAGAGCAGGGAAAAATGACTCCACTACTTCTGCTTTCCATTGAACCACACCAGCCTGCAACAAAAGGCAAGCGCATGCAGTTGTTTTCCTGGGTGTGTTTCCCATCACAGCAGTGTGTTTAAGTAGTCAGGCTGCATCCAAGAGAGCTCAACGGCACAGAGAGGGCAGATGACATCCTGATGGCAAAAGCGGCCGCGGCGTAAATCATCTCCAAATGAGAGTGTCATACGCGGAGAGCTGCTTCATTTGGAATGTGCCAAACGGGGCTTTTCCTCATCTGGCATCATCTATACATCAGCCAGCGGTTCCTCTGGGGATTGTAATTCTTGCCATAGGCAAATGCACAACAGATGTGGAGAAAAACATCCATTGGAATAATGTATATCTCCATAGAGGTAGCAGAGCAGCCGCTCCTGAGGCCGAGCTCGCAAACAGCCACAGGCCCCTCTCCGTCACCTGCCTACCAACCATCGGCGTTGCCCGGCAGTGACCGGGCAAGAGGGCAAGGGAGGACGAGGAAGCAACTGAGGATCCAGACCCTGCACAGCTCAAAGCTCCTGTTTCTGATTAGGGGTTTCCAGAATGACACAGTTGAGAAGAGTACAAATGCTAGCCAGTTCTCGTCTCACTTTTTCCCAGCTGACACTGGGCCGTTTCCTGCCCACAGTCTCTTATTAGGTGACAAGCAGCAGTACCCACAGGTTCAATAAACCCCCTACATGCTTTACGTTGCTGTATTATCTTTATGCTTTAACAGAGTGGTAAAGCAAGCTCATTTGCAGTGAGCAGCATGTGTCCCAGGGTGTCTGTGTGATGTCAGTCTGAACAGATCCCAGGACATCATCATCTTAAGCCAGAGCTGTAAAGCGACTCCCTGCTTTGCAGCCTCTGCACCTCTTAATGGAGAGCCTGGCACTGAGAAACCAGTCTGCTTATTTCCATCTTGACACATATCCCTCTGCTCTGGCCTGAGGAAGCATACCTTCATCTGAACCACCTCAGTTTCATGCATACCATCTCCACACACAAAACCTCTCCGAGGCAACAGTAATTTTGAGGGACAATAATTCCATATTTATGAACTTCCCAGTTTTCTTCAGGGAAATTATTCAATGATCTGGTCAAGAAGGAAGAGGACTTTCCTGTCTCTTACACAGGCAGTTGAATTTATTGGATAGCAATGAGAGATGTTTTCCAGGGCAAAGTGTGAGGCACAGAGACTGGCAAGGGAAAAGCATCCAAACCCACCAGCCCCACCCAGCAGCCATATAGAGGACTGTAGAATAGAATCAGCCAACTTGGAAGAGACCTCCAAGATCATCCAGTCCAACCTAGCACCCAGCCCTGTCCAATCAATCACACCATGGCACTAAGTGCCTCAGCCAGGCTTTCCTTGAACACCTCCAGGGATGGTGACTCCACCACCTCCCTGGGCAGCTCATTCCAATGCCAATCACTCTCTCTGCCAACAAATTCCTCCTAACATCCAGCCTAGACTTCCCCCAGCACAACTTGAGGCTGTGTCCCCTTGTTCTGTTGCTGGTTGCCTGGGAGAAGAGACTAACCCCACCTGGCTACAACCTCCCGATTCAGGCGTAGTTGTGCTGGGCACTGACAGAGAAGATCAAGCAGCAGTGGCAGTGACAGGGCAGGAGTGATGGTGAAATACATCAGGCTGTGCAGGGAGAAGGGGCATTATTGCTGCCCCTGAATACTACCCAGCACATTCAACCCAGAGACCTTCAGGTGCCAGACTGAACTTCTGATCTCAAAGGAGCCAGAAGAGCTGTGACGATAGCCAACTGCCTCAGGGACCACCTAAGTGGCAAACTGTGCTTCAAGGAAATATTCTGTGTGAGGGGTTTGAAAGCAGGAATTCATGTCAACAGATCTGCAGATCAAAAGCAGGATTATCTAATCCAGCGTGCTCTGTGTCAATAGGCAGTTGTGAGAAGCTGTGCAAGCCTTAGGGGCATAAGAAACCAGCTTGCCTGGCACGTTCGTGAGTTAGTCACCTGTTGAGTTTCAGAGGGAACTTCTCTACAGATGTTCAAGATCTTCAGGAGCGCTCTACAGAATGCCTTGCTCCCTGTCCACAACACACCACATGCTTCTGGGTCTTCCAAATGGCCAAGACTTGCTGGTTGATATTTTTTTCCAGCACTTCAAAGCTTGGGCTGAGCCTTGCCGCCTGCTATCTTTGGCATCCCCCAGGACCGAAGAAATATCAGAGCTGGGCTATTTTTGCTGCTGGCTTTTCAATCTAACATTAACAGCCAGGACCCACAAACTACATCCTGAAGCTCTTACTCAATCCCTCAGAAAGGTTGCTGGAAGAAGGAATGCTAAAGGTTTTTGTCTTGTTATTAGAGAACACGCCACAGCTGTACATCCAAACGCGGTATTTTTACAAGGCACAGAGCAACCACACTTTGCTAAACCTTGGCATGCCTTGAGCTCACTGTGCAAAAGTTCCAGGGGGCATGAGTCAGCTTACAAACCCATAAAAATCTAATTATGGCTAATGATGATCCTTTTGTTTACACTGTATATGAAATGCTAACGGCTTCTGATGCGTGCTGCAGGAGCAAGATTTGCCATCAATCTTGAACCGACTCCTATCGCACCAACCCGACTTGAAACGGCCCATTTGCAACAGGGCAGGACCCACACCACACACAGAAGGCTTTGCCTTCTTTGCCAAAAGCTTGATTTGTCTCTCATCCAGCCCCTGAAACACTGAACGCTCTGGAGTTGGTCTAAAGTTTAGAGAGGAGTTCAAAAGAACCACACAGAACAACTCAGATCCAGTTACAAGAAAGCAACACGCAGCAGACCCTCTCACAGGCTGCAAGGCAACCAACCAGCTTTGGGCCACACAGGGAACTGATTTTCTGATCTTACACAGACCTGAGCAGAACTGAAATAGTCTCTGGATAGACTCACATGGAGAACAAAATGCTAGTGTTAAGGACAAGCAGGGCTGTGGCAGTCCTGCTGCCCTTGGAAGTAGAAGGCCAGGTAAGGGACCCCACTGCTGATGGAGCAGGTCCCACCTACCCACTGCTATGGGGAAGAAGACAGCCAAATTTTTCTCTCCTATAAGCTTGTTGGTGCTCTTTGATGTGTTTCAGTGGCTGACCCCAAAGTGCTGCAAGAAACCCAACCAAAATTCACACCAGGGTCTGCTCGTTCCATAAAGAAACAATTTCTTGGTCCAAAGTAGCCTGCAGGAAAGCTCAAAACATCAAACGAGGAGGCTACTGGTAAAGGGGTTTATATTCTTCCCCTGTCCAAGCACAAGTAGAATTACTTTTATTTGTACTAATTCCAAGTCCTGCTTGCACAGGTCTTGAAGAAAAAAAAAGCCATCTTCCTGCAAACATGGTCAAGTTTGAACCTGAATGACACCGAGGGGCTGCCAACACCACAGTTGTTGGAAAGCTGCACAAGTGCAGTCCAAAATGAGATCTCTAAAACAAATTCCATCTGGTTTACAAACTGCTTATGGGATCCCAGGATGTCAGGGGTTGGAAGAGACCCAAAAATATCATCAAGTCCAATCCCCCTGCCACAGCAGGACCATACAATCTAGCTCAGGGCACACAGGAACACATTCAGACAGGCCTTGAAAGGCTCCAGAGAAGAAGACTCCACAATCTCTCTGGGCAGCCTGTGCCAGTGCTCTGGGACCCTTACAGGAAAGAAGTTCCCCCTTGTGTTGAGCTGGAACCTCCTGTGCTGCAGCTTCCATCCATTGCTGCTTGTCCTATCCCAGGGAGCAGTGAGCAGAGCCTGTCCCCCCCTCCTGACCCCCAGCCCTCAGATGTTTGTTGACATTGATTAAATCCCCTCTCAGGTTTCTCCTCTCCAGACTAAGCAGCCCCAGGTCTCTCAGCCTCTCCTCATCAGGCAGTGCTCCAGTCCCCTCATCATCCTTGTAGCCCTCTGCTGGACCCTCTCCAGCAGATCCCTGTCCCTCTTCAAGTGGGGAGCCCAAAACTGAAGGCAGTGCTCAAGATGAGGTCTCAGCAGGGCAGAGCAGAGGGAGAGGAGAACCTCTCTTGATCTGCTGGACACACTCTTCCTAATACACCCCAGGATCCCATTGGCCTTCTTGGCCACAAGGGCACATTGCTGTGCCATGGATGTCATCCATCAGGACTCCCTCTCCACAGGGCTGACCTCCAGCATATCACCTCCCAACCCATACTGGTGAAACCCAAACCCAACAGCTGGCAAACGCAGAGATCTTTCAAGGTTAGCACAATTCCTCCCATCTCAATCTTTCCTCCCAATCAGTTTGTTTCAGGTTGCTTCCTAAGTACTTCAAATACTCCCTAAGCACAGGTGCAGGACAAAAGCAGATGTGGGTCCTTCCCACAGAGCTACCCTGACTAGTGCAGAAGGAGCTTGTGCACTTGCACGGTGCTGCCATGCTGCCAGTCTCCGCCATGGCATCCCAGCTATTGCAACCGCACTATCAGCAAGCATCTAGGAGGGGGCAGAGAAGACAAAGACAACTTATCTCCACGAAAATGTTAGCCTGAAATAAGCCTCCTCCACAAGCAGCTCTGTTGTCTGGACTGACAAATGCCAGCTGTGCCAAGCCAAGCCCTTCACCAAGAAGCCTGGTTTCATTGCTCTGAACACCCCCGGGTTTCTCAGTAAGAGCTGGTTCTGTTTCCTTCGCTTCTAGGCTGGGAATTCAAATAGCTGCTGCTGCTGTTCAGCTGCTAATAAAACAGCATCCTCCTGTAGCAACAGCATCCAAAGTGTTCCCAGCCTAGCAAGCACAGGGCAAAGCTGTGCAACAGCATCCTCTGTTGCAACAGCATCTTCTGTAGCAACAGCATCCAAAGCGTTCCTGATCTAGCGAGCAAAGGGCAAAGCTGGTGAAGGGTGCAGGGTCTTTGATGCAAGTCAGGGGTTTGTGATATGGAGCCCCTATTACAAGAAGGACATAGATGTGCTGGAAGGTGTCCTGAGAAGGGCCACAAGGATAAGCAGAGGGCTGGAGAACCTCTGCTATGAGGAGAGACTGAGGGAATTGGGGCTGTTCAGTCTGGAGAGGAGAAGGCTCCAAGATGACCTTATTGTGGCCTTTCAGTATCTGAAGTGGGGTACAAGAAAGCTGGAGAGGGACTTCTTAGGTTGTCAGGTAGGGATAGGACTGGGGGGAATGGAACAAAGCTGGAAATGAGGAGATTCAGACTGGATGTTAGGAAGAAGTTCTTCACCATGAGGGTGGTGAGACCTGGGAATGGGTTGCCCAGGGAGGTGGTGGAAGCCTCATCCCTGGAAGTGTTTAAGGCCAGGCTGGATGAGGCTCTGGCCAGCTTGATCTAGTGTGAGGTGTCCCTGGCCATGCCAGGGGGATCAGAACTGGATGATCCTTGTGGTCCCTTCCAACCCTGACTGAATCTATGATTCTATATTGGTACATCCAAGGGGAGACTCAGCTCAGACCCCTTCAAGCTGTCCTCCAGGCCCCTTGCAGAGGCTGATAACAGTTAACCACCGTCTGCCCTTCCTTCTCTCCTCCCAGCCTGCTCCCAACCACACACCCCTAAGCACAGACATGAGGGGGCACAGTGAGCTAAGAAACAAACTCGAACAAGATTTAGTTACAAACAAGGACTAAGGTATTCCAACGAGACAAGACAACAAAGTAAACAAACCTAACGTTCTCTCCACATGGAAGAATAAAGACTTGCAAAGTTTCACCAGGGGCTACAAAAACTGAAGGGAAGAATAAGATCCTGAAAAGCAGTATTTTTCTTCCCAATATATTTTTATAAGGAGGAAAAATACCAACAACAAACAACAAAGATGACCCTAAGAGTATTCAACATTTGGCACTGCACCACAAATTTCTAAGCCATGGATTTCTCTAAAGGGTTTCTTAGTGCATCTTAGCAATTCAGAGAGGAAGTGACCCTGTGGCACGAACTGAGCCCAGCTGTCTGGGCTTTGAAGTCAGGGAGGCTTCTTAAAAATGTCTCTATGACACTTACTCTGATGTCCTGCCTCTGAACACCAGCTTTTGACCTTTCATCTCCAGAAAGACTTTCTGACTCCCAGCCCTGTCTTACGAGAGACTGTTTTCTGTGCCTTCACAGCAACATTCCACTCTCCAAGGCTTCAAAAGGGGAAAGGGAAGCACTAAGCCATCAGCTTTTTACCACTCTCATAGTGTTACACATTACAGGCTCACAGGATGTGAGGGGTTGGAAGGGACCCAAGGAGATCATCGAGTCCAACCCCCCTGCCACAGCAGGACCACACAATCTAGCTCAGGTCACAGGGGAATGCAGCCAGACAGGCCTTGAAAGTCTCCAGGGAAGGAGACTCCAAAACCTCTCTGGGGAGCCTGTTGCAGTGCTCTGGGACCCTTACAGTCAAGAAGGACCCCCATGTGTTGAGCTGGCACCTCCTGTGCTGCAGCTTCCATTGTGATTGACATCCAGTTGTCTTTAAAATAAACCAACCAAACCCAAGGGAATGTCAGAAGAAAGTGAAGGCTTCTATAAAAAAGAAATCATTTGGGGCTCACCATATCTGTGCTCGCTTTAAGAAGAGCACAGAAGCAATTGGAAGAGTCAGCTGGGAAGTTATCTGCAGAGAGAGTTTTATTTGCTGTCAGCACAGGACTTCCACATGGCGATAAGCTCCTGCCATGGAGACGGGAAGCTGGTCCCTTTCTCAGAGCGACTGAGGCTGCAGGAATCACTAGGAGCATCCCTTGGGTATTTCCTGTCTGGAGGCTGCTCTTTGGGGTTCAGCACAGTCAAGGAGCAGCAGGAGCCACACTGCTCAGGCCCTGCAGCCTCAGAGGTCTATTTTCACCCAGCTGATTTTTCAAGCCTCAAATGCTTTTCAAACCTCAGGTCTCATTTCACTGCCTGCACATAGTGACCATCCTACTTGTAATAACTTGGGCTTAAGGAATGTGCCTGTGTCTTTTAGCAGTACTGATGGTTTGCACCATCAGCAACTGCTTACAAAGATCAACCTTTCTGACCATTGACACATTCCCTTTGCCCTCTGACACAGTTTTGGTTGCTTGTTATCATCATAGTACCATCAGGGTTGGAAGAGACCTCACAGATCATCAAGTCCAACCCATTACCACAGAGCTCAAGGCTAGACCATGGCACCAAGTGCCACGTCCAGTCCTGCCTGGAACAGCTCCAGGGACGGCAACTCCACCACCTCCCTGGGCAGCCCATTCCAGTAGCCAATGACTCTCTCAGTGAAGAACTTTCTCCTCACCTCGAGCCTAAATTTCCCCTGGTGTAGATTGAGGCTGTGTCCTCTTGTTCTGGTGCTGGCTGCCTGAGAGAAGAGAGCAACCTCCTCCTGGCTACAACCACCCCTCAGGTAGTTGTAGACAGCAATGAGGTCTCCCCTGAGCCTCCTCTTCTCCAGGCTAAACAATCCCAGCTCCCTCAGCCTCTCCTCGTAGGGCTGTGCTCGAGGCCTCTCCCCAGCCTCGTTGCCCTTCTCTGGACACGCTCAAGCATCTCAATGTCCCTTCTAAACTGGGGGGCCCAGAACTGGACACAGTACTCGAGGTGTGGTCTAACCAGTGCAGAGTACAGGGGCAGAATGACCTCCCTGCTCCTTCTGGCCACACCATTCCTGATGCAGGCCAGGATGCCATTGGCTCTCTTGGCCACCTGGGCACACTGTTATATAACATTACCTTCAGTGTTTAACACTACACAGTGGAACTGTACAGGTTTAAACCTCACTGCAAAGCAAAACCATTCCAGATTTCTCCCACAGCCACCATATTAAAGCTTTTAAGTGGGACAAGACACACCATGGTGGAGCAGAAGGACACTGGAAAGGCAGGGAAGGTGAAAACACAAGAGCTCAGGGGTTTGTGGCAGAGACTTAAACATGGGATGTATTAATGTGCTTGCATCGCAGAGGCAACACCCCAGCAGCACTTCCAAGGGAGGCAGATTCTAGCTCTTGGAAAAAGTACATTAAGAGCAGTATTAAAACCTGATTTTAAAAACAAGCTACTTTTGCTTTGGAGAGTTCAAACCACAGCTGAAGGCAGCTGCTAAGCTTTATTTACCTCACTAGGCGAAACTACAGAGGCTCAAAGCAGACACAAGCCCCTCCACACACACAGAGTACCTGTGAGCTGCAGGGCTATGGATTTACTGCTTCTGAGAGCTAATTCCTACAGCTGCTCCCCAGTGGTCCAGCTCCTCATTTCCTCTACACCAAAACCACCTGGTTGAGAGAGGACAATCCTGAGAGACCTGCTTGTAGATGTCAGTCTGAATTTACTCCGCTCAGCCTGAGAGGAAGGAGTTCAGCATTTCACCATCAGAAGAGAAACATACTCCTGAAGCTCAGAGTTTGCTCTGACCCAAAACCAAACTAAAACTTTCTTGGTTTAATCTGCAAGAGGGGAAAATAATTTTCATTTTTCCTTTTGTGCTGTGCCCACAAATCCTTGTGGCTGGTCAGGAATGGATGTTAAAACTCACATGGAAGGTCTTACCAGGCCAATATGAATAGTTACTGAGCTCTCCCAACACCACACTGGGAGCACGCAGTATACACCAAGCCCTTTCCCTCCTCCTCCTCCTCCTTTTCAAGGCAGCACTACATACCTTATTGTGGCCTTCAAGTATCTGAAGGGGGCTGACAAAAAAGCTGGGGAGGGACTTTTTAGGCTCTCAGGCATTGACAGGACTAGGGGGAATTGAGCCAAGCTGGAGATGGGGAGATTCAGCCTGGACATGAGGAGGAAGTTGTTGAGCATGAGAGTGGTGAGAGTCTCAAATGGGTTGCCCAGGGAGGTGGTTGAGGCCCCGTCCCTGAAAGTGTTTAAGCCCAGGCTGATCTAGGGTAGGGTGTCCCCATCCATGGCAGGGGGGTTAGAACTAGATCATCCTTGTGGTCCCTTCCAACTCTGACCAATTCTATGATTCTATATCTAGACAATGGCTCCTGTGCTTTGAGCAGCCAACTTTTTACACTACCATCCTTAATAGTGGAGCAAATACTCCAAGGAAACAGCAAGCTCATGAAAATCAAGCAAAACTCCCTTCCTGGAGTTGCTGTGCTGTTGCATCCCATCCCTCCCCCAGCACCACCTCTTCTTGTGGGATAAATGCCTCTCTGTTTGTATTAGGCAAGATTAATTTATTTAGGTTTGGCTGTGCAGCTGGTATAAATCAAAATGAAAGACAAATATCTTCAGCATAATCTCTGTTTATCTAACTGGTTCTGCCCATGGCTCTAATTTCTTCTTAGCTCCACTCTGGAGCCCTCACAGGGTTTCCCATCAGCTGTGGCCAGCCTGTCTTGCCAGCCGTGGCACCATCCGACTGCACTGCCCACAGAGGGAACACTGCAAGCCACTAGTGACATTATTGAGGGGGTCTGAGTGAGAGCACTTGTCATCAGCCTCCTTGGACATCTGAAGAGGCACTGTGGCTGCCCTTCATTGCACGTTGGCACGTCAGAGCTAGCGTGAAGCGGCCCCGGCGTACCGGCTGGTAACACACAACGGTTCTTGTATGCACCCAGGGCATTCTATCAAACAACCTAACCTAATCCTTGGGAAAACATTGGCTGATGAAGTATATTGGCATCTGCAAGATCTCTGTGGGCTGTTAAGCTGTTTTGTTGTGCCTAGCTGTACCTCCCATCACACAGCGGCAATGCCAGCGCTGCCTCTCCACGGGCAGCCAGAGCAGCTATTACACACTTCAGAAGGGCTTGCATCGAGAGTCTATGATTCTGTAAACTCCTCTGCATGAAACTGAAAGAGCAGGAGAGATGTGGGAAGCGTATGGAAGCCAAGAGCAGAGTGGGACTGTTCACTTGAAGGAAGGAAAGGAGTTCACCATCTCCTTTTCCATCCCAAGCCACACAGATCACTTGAAGAAAACGACACCTACCCTGCAGGCTTGTTGCCTACAGCAATAGGTGTGCAATTGGCAACCCACTGGGCCTTGAAATCTTTGGTTTTCGGCAAGGGGGCCTGGCTTTGCACACTGGCTGAGTTACACAATAAGAACCAGACCCATCCTGGGTGGTATGGAGACAGTAAGCTCATCAGGAACCGCATACTCTACCATATGAGACATCGTTTCATTGGATGCCAGAGAGGAAAAAGGGGGTGGGAGGAAGGAAGATATGCAGTGCTCTTTCTCCCTCCTCTCTCTGCCCAGGCATGAGGAATCTTTGTCAGCTCACAGTGGAGCCTGTCTCCACCCAAAGGGCACTCACACAGCTCCTAGACATATGTTCAATGTCTCAGCAAAACATCACCAGAAACGACTCACGGCAGATGCGACAGCCTGGTCTCCTGCAATTCCTGTTAGGAACACTAGTGCAGGGGTTAAAACTGATCCAGAGAGATCCAGAAAGACACTCCACACCAGGTATGGAACAACTAGATCTATAAAAATACATATAAAGCCAGCATTATAAAAGTTATGTTCACACTGAAGGACTAAACCACCAAAGCAATTTTGTTCTTAAGTGTATTTTTACCACAGCCTGTTTCACGGTAGGTTGGCTGACATCAGAGTCGGTAACACATCACAAACAGGATTTGTGGGGCACAGTTTTTACTCTGATGTTATTTCCTGCTTCAAATCTCTCCTTATAAACCTCAGATTAGATTTTATACAGGGGGATTTATCAACGTTTAAAAGAAAGAAAGAAGGTAGCCGCTGCTGGAAGCGATGCACTGCAGAAGCACACCGGGGCGTGCTTTTATCACCAACAGGATGTGAGTTAATGTGGTTATTGCTGGGTGAGGTCAGTGCTGTCCTTCCTAGCAGCTTCTTCAAAGGCAGGAAGACATCAGAAAAAGCAGGAACTGCATGGGGTAAAACATGAATGGGAAGATCCATAGGTTAGGCAAAAAGGTTGCGGTGTAAAGAGGCTGCAAATGAGGAGGAAGAGTTTCCTCAGTATCTGAAGGGGGCTAGCAGGAAAGCTGGGGAGGGACTATTGACAAGGTCTTGTAATGACAGGAGAAGGAGGAATGGGTTTAGAGTGGCAGAGGGGAGATTGAAACTGGATGTTAGGAAGAAGTTCTTTGCAGTGAGGATGGTGAGACACTGCACAGGGTGCCCAGGGAGGGTGGGGAACACAGAATCACCCGATGTGACCCAAGAGGGAGTGGGCACTCTGTCGAAATCAAGGCTGCAGTTCAAGCTGGAGCACACACACCAATCACCATGGCACACACCAAACCATCAACATCTCACCCAAGAGCAGAACCATTTCCAAGGCTGAAGAACACATCTTGACTTGAGCACTGACAGCACACAAGGATGACACAGAATTGTCATTAACTAAACATCAGAAATAACTACCAAAGCACACCAGCATCAGGAAGGCTCCAGAGAGGGCATTTACACCACATCTGCCCTGTGCTTATTTCTTCTCTTGGAGCTTATCCTACCAGCCACTCCAGCACAAAAAGATGATGAGGCAAGCAGGAACACCACAGGGAGATCTGCCACCCCAGCACTGAACACTGAGGTGTTTGTGAGTGCTGATGAGAGTGGTTTGGCTATAATTCATCACCACCATAAACAAGAGCCAGGAGAGGAAAACCCTTAATAAAAGATCAAGACCTCAGTGTCACATTAGCATAGGTATGACTGCAAAAGGGCTTTGCAGACATCGAGGGAGAAGACACATCAATGGACCCCCATCACTCATCTTTCTCATGACCTCCCCTCAGCAAACCTCCCCCAGCCCAAATCCATCTTAACTGCAAACAAATGGAAAACAAACTTGAATTCTCAATTGACTAATTTTAGGTCTGGATTGGTTCCTCTTTCTTCCTCCCCAAAAAAGCAGTAAGGCTGTAAGATATAATGAAAGCTGCATGTGAGTGCAATAAACCAACTGCAGAGCAGCCCAAGCACCCACATGTAGCTGATATGGACTATGTAAGGCTGGGGGAGATTCACAGCTCAGCTCTGCCTTTGCCATGCAGCTGCACCCACAAGGTCCCAAACTGTCAGGTGCTGCAGAAAAGCATAACACTAATGCTTGGGGGGGTGGTTTGTTCGTTTGGGGGTGGTGGTTGTGTTTTGTTGTTTGGGTTTTTCCCCCGTCCTCACTACCACTTACTCCATTTCAGATCCTGGGCTGCATCAAGAGCTATGTGGGCAGCAGGTAAGGGAAGTTATCTTCCCCCTCTACTCTACACTGGTGAGACCCTACCTGAAGTACCATGGCCAGTTCTGGAGCCCCTGGTACAAGAGGGATATGGATATGCTGGAAGAGAATGGCCACGAGGATGAGCAGAGGCCTGAAGCTGCTCTGCTGTGAGGAGAGACTGAGGGAGTTGGAGCTGTTCAGCCTGGAGAAGAGGAGGCCCCAAGGTGACCTTACAGTGACCTTTCAGTATCTTAAGGGGGCTACAAGAAAGCTAGGGAGGGACTTTTTAGGCTGTCAGGTAGTGATAGGACTGAGGAGAACGGAACAAAGCTGGAAATGGGGAGATTCAGACTGCATGTTAGGAAGAAGTTCTTCAACATGAGAGTGGTGAGAGCCTGGAATGGGTTGTCCTGGGAGGTGGTGGAAGCCTCATCCCTGGAAGTGTTGGGCTGAATGCGGCTCTGGCCAGCTTCATCTAGTGTGAGGTGTCTCTGGCCATGGCAGGGAGTTTGGAAGTGGATGATCCTTGTGGTCCCTTCTAACCCTGACTGATTCTATGATTCAGTACTTAGCTTTTGGGATGTGCTTCCCACCCCTGATGGTGCCTTTTGGTAGAAGAAACCTGGGACCAGTTACCTGGGTTGCAACTGGTGCAAAAAGGTTAAAAAGAAACATGTAGATATGGCACTTTGGCACACGGTGTAGTGGTCATGGTGCTGTTGTGTTGATGGCTGGACTTGAGTTTTTTTGACTTTTTAATCATAGAATCAGCCAGGTTGGAAGAGACCTCCAAGCTCATCCAGTCCAACCTAGCACCCAGCCCTGGCCAATCAACCAGACCATGGCACTAAGTGCCTCAGCCAGGCTTTGCTTCAACACCTCCAGGGACAGTGACTCCACCACCTCCCTGGGCAGCCCATTCCAATGCCAATCACTCTCTCTGCCAACAACTTCCTCCCAACATCCATCCTAGACCTCCCCTGGCACAACTTGAGGCTGTGTCCCCTTGTTCTGTTGCTGGTTGCCTGCCAGAAGAGACCAACCCCACCTGGCTACAGCCTCCCTTCAGGGAGCTGCAGACAGCAATGAGCTCTGCCCTGAGCCTCCTCTTCTGCAGGCTGCACACCCCCAGCTCCCTCAGCCTCTCCCCACAGGGCTGTGCTCCAGTCCCCTCCCCAGCTTCATCACCTGTCTGCAAACTTTACGATTCCAGGAATCATAGAGCCCCAGTCCAGCATGGAGTGGGGGCAGACACAGCTTTCCTTGGCAAAACTCCTTTTCCCCATAAGATCTGACAGAGACCAGAGAGCTCTGCTTGCTGTGCCACACTAAAGCAAAAGGCATTTGCATGTCTTGAGCTTTTGGGTCACTTTGCAGTGCCCCAGCAGGAAAGCTGGCAGCAGTGTGGCACATCCTTCTGCTCCAGGACATGGAGAGACTCAGCTAGACAGCAGCATGTCTGTGCTTTCAGGCAACCTGGGACCATGTCCAAAAGAAAACCCACAAAGAGTGCCTCTTAACACAGGATACTGCTTTTAGCAATTAAAACCCCTAAGCAGCTCCTAATTGCCCATGGAAGAGTCAGCTCTGTGCTCAGATAGTACTCCTGAGAGAGATAAACTTGCTCTAGGACAGTAGGGAAAGGACAGGCTGTCTCTTGGCTCTGTGGGCTTCACACTCCAGGCAGTATTTCATGGAGCACAGGAAACAAACAGGTTGTTCTTGAGGAAGATTAGATTTACTGATGATAAATGCAATATTCCAGCAGCACTGAGATTTAGCTAGAGTCTGGGAAGCTTGGCTGATACAGCTGCAGGCTGTGTGGACATCCAGCAACACCTGGACAGACAGAGCTGGGCAAAGAAGAACCTGATGTGGCTCATGCAAGACAAGTGCAGAATCCTGCACCTGGGAAGGAACAAACTGCAGCAGTACAGGCTGGGAGGTGACTGCTGGAGAGCAACCTTGTGGGGAGGGACCTGGGAGTGCTGGTGGAGAACATCCATGGCACAGCAATGTGCCCTGGGGGCCAAGAAGGCCAATGGGATCCTGGGGTGTATTAGGAAGAGCATGTCCAACAGATCCAAGGAGGTTCTCCTCTGCCTCTACTTTGCCCTGCTGAGACCTCATCTTGAGTACTGCCTTCAGTTTTGGGATCCCCACTTGAAGAGGGACAGGGATCTGCTGGAGAGGGTCCAGCAGAGGGCTACAAGGATGATGAGGGGACTGGAGCACTGCCTGATGAGGAGAGGCTGAGAGACCTGGGGCTGCTTAGTCTGGAGAAGACTGAGAGTGGATCTAATAAATGTCAATAAACATCTGATGGCTGGGGGTCAGGAGTGGGGGGGGACAGGCTCTGCTCACTGCTCCCTGGGATAGGACAAGGACCAATGGATGGAAGCTGCAGCACAGGAGGTTCCAGCTCAACACAAGGGGGAACTTCTTGACTGGAAGTGTCCCAGAGCACTGGCACAGGCTGCCCAGAGAGGCTGTGGAGTCTCCTTCTCTGGAGCCTTTCAAGGCCTGTCTGAATGTGTTCCTGTGTAACCTGAGCTAGATTGTGTGGTCCTGCTGTGGAAGGGGTTTTGTACTCGATCTCTTTTGGTCCCTTCAACTCCTAACATCTTGCTATCCTGTGTTCTCTGCATTCCCCAACACCACAGGAGTTATTGGCTTATTGAAGTGAAGCACACCTGTGCATTTTAATGAAGTTAACACAGCTCTGACAAGGACTGTCTGAGCCACAACCTAGAAGGGTTTGTGATCATTTTATAACTAAAACAAGCCATTGATTCACCACCTGGCTCAGGGCAGACTGCTGTGGGCTTCCCTTGGCCTTTGTCAACTCAGCTGCAAACCCAGATAAAAGCTGTCTGAAAAACAGATGTTGTTCCTCAGCCTCTTCTGCCAGGTCAATCAAGTACAGGAACCTCAGTCACAGCAACACAACTGAGCACCACCTCAGCACCAAGCACTTACATCCTGATCAATGCTGCACCAAAAGCCTGCTTCACTGAGTGCCCTCTCACCTCCATCTCTCTCCACCATTCAAACAAGGCTGGTGAGAGGCCTGGAGCACAGCCCTGTGTGGAGGGGCTGAGGGAGCTGGGGGTGTGCAGCCTGCAGAAGAGGAGGCTCAGGGCAGAGCTCATTGCTGTCTACAACTACCTGAAGGGAGGCTGTAGCCAGGTGGGGTTGGTCTCTTCTCCCAGACAACCAGCAACAGAACAAGGGGACACAGTCTCAAGCTGTGCTGGAGGAAGCTTAGGCTGGATGTTAGGAGGAAGTTCTTGACAGCAAAAGGGATAGGCTACCTGGGGAGGTGGAGTCTCCATCCCTGGAGGTGTTTAAAAGGAAGCTGGATGGGGCACTTAGTCCCATGGTTCAATTAGAAGGGTTAGGTAATAGGTTGGAAAAGGCCTCCAAGATTGAGTCCAACCTGGTTGATTCTGTGACTCTGTGCAATGCATCTCCTTGCCCTTTTTCCACAGCAGTAGATTTGATGTCTTCAGATGCTGGGATATGAGCAGCTGGCCACATACAGCCTTGGTTACTCCATGGGGCAAGAGGCCTAAAGCAATTAGCCAAGTGTGCAACATGAGATTTCCTTGGGTGGCAGTACCAACGGTACCCGGTCAGGATCTGGCCCAGACTCCAAAGAACAATTTCCATGCTGCTTTCCCTAACCAAATCAGTTCCCAGCCCATTTCACCACACAGAGTAGCAGACACTACTTATGTTGGAGCTGCTGCTGAAAGAAGCACGGGTTGGAAGACAGCTTGAAATAACTCCCTACTTCAGAAGGGTAACCAAGAGCAGACCTTGGCTCCCGCCTCTCTCAGCTCCTTTGTAGCTCCAGAGCCTAAAATAGAGCTAGGCATGGATGCGTTTCGAAGTTCTGAGGTTTCCATCCTTGTTGTCTTTTAAACTCCAGGCTCAGGGTCTATTTGCAAAACCACAGACCAAATACAAGCCATTCCCCACGCAGGATACTTTGTGGTAGGAGTCTAAATAAGCCACACACACCCCAAAGCTTGGAAGGACCTTTTGGTTAAGCGGCGCACAGAAGATTTCAAAGCCACGCATAGCATGGCTCTGCAGCAAATCAAAATCACTTCAGCCTTGAAAGAGCACAGCATTCCCTGGAAGATGGGCTTCTCTTCAGATGTTTGTCACATTACAGGATTTACAGTCCTCCCAAACATGAAACGTGGGCTGCAAGCACGCAAGCAGATCTGCAGACCCTGGATGAGCACAGAGCATCCCCAGCTGCAGCGAGGCTCCTGAGGATGCTGGGGTTTCCTCCTGTCATCACAGAGCCACAGAATGGGCTGGAAGGAGTCATCTACCTGAAGGGAAGTTTTTTATTAACTAGGTTGGAAGAGACCTCCAAGATCATCCAGCCCAACCTATCACCCAGCCCTACCCAGTCAACCAGACCATGGCACTAAGTGCCTCCCTTCAGGTAGCTGTAGACAGATGGGGGTTGGTCACTTCTCCCAGGCAACCAGCAACAGAACAAGGGGACACAGCCTCAAGCTGTGCCAGGGGAGGTCTAGGCTAGATGCTAGGAGGAAGTTGTTGGCAGAGAGAGTGATTGGCATTAGAATGGGCTGCCCAGGGAGGTGGTGGAGTTGCCATTCCTGGAGGCGTTCGAGCAAAGCCTGGCTGGGGCACTTAGTGCCATGGTCTGGTTGAGTGGCCAGGGCTGGGTGCCAGGTTGGACTGGCTGAGCTTGGAGGTCTCTTCCAACCTGGTTGATTCTATGATTTCATCCAACCACCTTGCAGTCAGCAGAGGTGCTCCCAGCTAGATCAGGTTGCTCAGAGCCACATCAAATTAATATAATAAGTTAAAGTAGATCCCTCCCCAATAAATTCACTACAACTCAGAATTTGGAAAGTCAGGAAAAATGATACTTAAACTATAAGAAAATACAATTTAAGAGCATAAGGAGAATAAACTACTACAGAATATAATAACCTTAAGGAAGATGGGGATGGGGTCAAGCAGTGCCAAAGCTGTGGTGGTGGGGGAAGACAGCAGTGGGCACAGCAGAAGCAGCAAAGAGGAGGATACAAACTGTGCTTCCAGACATAAGATTTTGATGCTTTAATGGAATTATATTAACTTATCCATTGTTGCCTGAGTTTGAACATCTCCAGGGATGGGACTTTCACCATCTCTCTGGACAAGCTGTTCCAGTATTCTCCCCACCCCCACAGTAAAGAACTTTCCTTATGTCCAGTCTAAATCTACCCTCCTCTAGTTGAAAACCATTGCTCCTTGTCCTATTGCTACATGCTCCTGTAAAGAGTCCCTCCCCAGCAGGCACTGTAAGGCCACTGTAATGCATGATGGAGCATGCAGAGCTGGGACTGTGGCCAGCACTCCCCTACATGCCCCTGTGCTCCACCTTTGACTGGATGAGGCACTTAGTGCCATAGTCAAGTTGATTGGATAGGGCTAGGTTGGACTGGCGGAGATTGGAGGTCTCTTCCAACCTGTCTGGTTGTATGAAATTCATGGGTTTAATTTCTGGAAAGGTGCTCACTACAACATCCATGTTCACCTTTTAAAAATGATGTATAGATGGATGCAACTCAACTGCATACTCCCAGATAAGCTGCATCCACTAGATGCAAAAAAAGCCACATCCACATGTGCAACAGAAACATTTGCAGTGATAACCTTAAGCTTTGCAGCACAGATATGGTCAGGATAGGGAGAGTGAACCAAACCCCCTTAATCAGGCTTCTAGCTGATAAAGGTGGCAACTCTTGCATTCTAACATATGGTCTGCATTTTGAATCCCATCCCTTTCAAGGCAGTGAGGAGAAGAAAGTTACCTCCACCAGCTTCCAGTGATGGAGAGCTCAGAGCTTGGGTGACCTCCCCTCAGGAGCTCTTTCTGGTGAGCACCAAAAACTCACTGCAGGGCTCCTTCCTTTCCAGAGCATCCAGCTCCTCACAGGATTAGTCTAGACTTTGACTCACCAGATGGATAAAAGGAGGTGCTGAACCTCCAGGCATCCATCCCTTTCCCTCAGGGTACCCTGCTGCTGAGCACCTGAGACTGCTGGCCTAGCTCCCATCCCCTTGCTGGAGGCTCAGAAGTGCATTACTGGTGTGGCTTTGTGTTCGCAAGTTCCATGACCAAAGAACACCACACTGCTTACACTAACCAACCTTTCCTCTTGATTAATTCTCCAGCCAGAGCACCTCTTTAAACCAAAATATTTCATCAAACCAGAGAAATCCTCACTACCACCTGTGCTCCCACTTTCTTCCTTTTGTCAAGGACTATCTGCCCAGGGAGGTGGTGGAGTCACCATCCCCAGGGGTGTTCAAGAGAAGACTGGATGGGGCACTTAGTGCCATGGTCTGGTTGATTGGCTAGGGCTGGGTGCTAGGTTGGACTGGATGAGCTTGGAGCTCTCTTCCAACCTGGTTGATTCTATCTGCTGCCTCCTCTCCCACCACCCCCCACAAGCACTATCTCACAGGGGTGGCCTGGCACATTTAGCAGAGCTGGACACACATGCTGGATTAGCATGCACAGCAGGCACACTTTGAGATACAACATGGCCTTTGTGTCCTGCCTTCCTGGGGCATTCTAACCCTGACCTTCATCTGCTAGAACTGCTCACAAACAGACCCTCCAAAACTCATTCAGAATTAACTCCCTGGTTGGCTGCCAAAGACAACACCACCAAGGTCCACTTGTTGGCAGAGCTTCTAGCAAGACCCTCGTGACTCCCCAGATCGTGCATTCTCGAATGGATGAAAAGGACAACAAGTAGTAAACCATGAAAGTGCTCTCCTTGCAAAGCTGTTGTGCTTGGAGCTGTGCCACTCGAATCCATCCGAGAGGAGAATCTGTTTATTTGCACATCAAGTACATCTCATTGTTTCTGGACGTCAGTGTGCAAATTGTCAAGTAGAAATTTATTTTTCCACTGGCTTAACTCTTTTTGCTGTGCTCTGTAATTACCAGGATCCAAGCCCTGGCATGTGTTTCACAGAGCTCCATTTCAGCATGCTATGCTCACAGATGATCACCAAACTCAATTGGAAAAGCCTCCTACTAGTATTTCAGATGCTCCTTTTTTTATAGTTGACTCAGAACAAACCTCCCCTTGGCTCCAAGGCATCTCTTAAAATAAAATCTTTACTGGAGAAGAAAAGCCACAGTGAATGACTACTGGTCTTTCTGTACCAGCCAAAACACACACGAGTACTTTGGCAATGGCACCACTCCAGTGCTCAGATTAATCACAGAATCAGCCAGGTTGGAAGAGACCTCAAAGCTCATCCAGCCCAACCTAGCACCCAGCCCTAGCCAATCAACCAGACCATGCCACTAAGCTCCTCATCCAGGCTTTGCTTGGACACCTCCAGGGACAGCAACTCCACCACCTCCCTGGGCAGCCCATTCCAATGCCAATCACTCTCTCTGCCAACAACTTCCTCCTAACATCCAGCCTAGACCTCCCCTGGCACAACTTCAGACTGTGTCCCCTTGTTCTATTGCTGGGTGCCTGGCAGAAGAGACCAATCCCACCTGGCTACAGCCTCCCTTCAGGTAGCTGCAGACAGCAATGAGGTCTGCCCTGAGCCTCTTCTTCTGCAGGCTGCACACCCCCAGCTCCCTCAGCCTCTCCTCACAGGGCTGTGCTCCAGGCCCCTCACCAGCTTCATCGCCCTTCTCTGGACACATTCCAGTACCTCAACATCTCACCAATTCCTGTACACTTTGAAACTGTCTCAATGGGGCACAGTTATCAGCTTAACACACACAAAGAGAAACTCAGAGAAGTCTCAAAGAGGAGAAAGAGAAGAAAGCTGTCAATCAACAAGGGTCTGAAACAAAGAGCCATGGCTCAGCAGTGTCAGCTCCTTCAGCTGACAGAGATCCTCGTGTTGGCAACTGCTCCTGGCTCTGCAAAACTCGTTTGCCACCAGAAATGGCATCCTTAGAAGAAAGAGGTGGGCAGCAACTGTGGAGGCAGAGGTGAGACTACACTGGCAGCATATGACAAGGCAGCATCATGAAGGGGCAGCAAATGGAAAACCTCTACAGTGACTCCTAGCAGGAGTGCAAACATGACTTGGCATAAAGACAGTTTGGAAGAGCCTGACACATGGAGCAGGAGACTTGACCATGCCCCACCAGGCTTGGCTTTAGTCGCTGCTGTCCTTCAATAGCAACTTACTTGAGTTTACCACATCATAACCCTGCACAAGTAATTTCTTTGTGTGCCTACACCTCTCAGAAGTGTTTTGCATTCATTAAACACCCATTTGCTCAGGACCAGGCACACCTTCCTACAGCCTGGCTTAGTATCTCAGGCTCTGTGCTTAATTAAATGCTGCTGCTAACAATGAAAGGATGCAGGCATTAGGGATGGAGTTGATTTATTCCTCGGATGTCCTATTAGCTGCTTTCAGTGATGGTACAAAAGCTGGAGGCTGTACAAGTAGCTGAGGAAGACCCAAGCACCTCTGGATAGGGCACAAGTTTCAAGATGTCATGTTTATACTACAGAAAGGCAGGGAATAATTAATGTTGGAAGTAATCAGAACAAATGACTGTGTCCTTCTCACACTCCAAAGATGTGGGTCTCCTCACAGAAAGAAAACCAGAGAGCTCAGAAAGCAATGCCAGGGTTTGATAGAGAAAATAGATAAAGCCAGGAAAAGCACAGCCTGGATTGGCAGCTGCTAATCATTTAAAGCCCCCATGATATTCTGCTTTCCTGCCCAGGAAACCAGACACTGGGCTCAGCACTGGGGGAAGTCAAGAAGACTTGGATGCAGTTTGGTGCGAGTCTGATGCGATGGCTGACAGGGGGGACCTACCCCAGGACCAAAGCCTGGGGCCAGGGCAGGGGTTACCCACACCAGAACCAAAGCCTGGGGACGAGGCAGTGAGTTACCCACACCAGAACCAAAGCCTGGGGACGAGGCAGTGAGTTACCCACACCAGAACCAAAGCCTGGGGGCAGGGCAGGGGTTACCCACACCAGAACCAAAGCCTGGGGACAGGGCAGGGGTTACCCACACCAGAACCAAAGCCTGGGGACAGGGCAGGGGTTACCCACACCAGAACCAAAGCCTGGGGACGGGGGCTACCCACACCAGAATAAAAATCCACCCTTCAGTAACAGGAACTCGATGCTAATAGCAGCCTGTAACACCCTACAATACAGTAAGGCTGGTGGGAATCCTGCTGCTGCACTTCATTCAAGGCTTTAGACTTGCCTACAGCAGGGATCCATCAGATAAAAACGCAGCACTGCTTCTTTTGCAACCTTCAGCTTCACAGCTGTAATCCTTTGTGGAAGATTGTCCTGACACTTGCCTTCAAAAAAACAACAACAACTATTAGAGACACCTGCAGAGCTAAATAGTTCCAGAGGATCCCTTCCTTTTGACAGAGGAGCAGCACCTCCTTTCCGCAGACCAGACACAGGAATACATTTAGGAGAGGTTTGCTTTTTGTATGCAAAAGTTTAAAGCTTGGAGTGCTAGAAGTCATTTTATGCTCTGGAATAACTAATGTCCCTGAACACCAGCACTTGAGGGCTGAAGTATTCCTTTTATAAGCAAAGTACTTACTGCCAAGTCAATTTTGTATGTTATAAAGTTGATATCAAGTGTAACTACTCTGCTGCGTAAGCAAGACCCGAAGCTATAAGGAAACACAGGAAGTTTTGTGCCATCAAACCCAAGGAATAAATCATTTACTTCCCAGAGTTTTTTTTTTTTCCCCTGATGTAGTCCACATGACCAGAGGCAAGGCTTAAAAGGCTGAATCTGTGCACTAAAGACAACTACATCCAACTTGAGATCCAAGTTGAACAGCTCACTTTACAGCTAAGTTTGCCACCACCTAAAGCAAAGTGAAGATGTTTTTGGGCTCTATGGGAGCATTGTTTGACATCATTTGTTAAGGAAGCTGCCACAGAGGTAGAATTTCACAGAAACCCCCTCAGCCTGAGCAAGAGGGCTCAGACCTTATGTATGAGTTTGTGGTGTTTTCTGCAACTTATGTCATACATTAGGGTTTGGCAGTAGCATTACTTCCTCCTCATTTTCTGTTGTTCATTAAAACATGTTGGGAACAGGGCTTAGGTTGTTCGTGTCTCTATTGCACAAGTCCTTGCTTTAAATGCTTATCAGAAGGTGGGGAGTCAAAGGAAATTAGAGCAAAAGAAAAACTCCAGTGGTGAGAACAAAGTCATGTTTGGGGAGATCCATCCATAAAGAAAGAAGGCAGCAGCTGTGTCAGGTGTGCTGAAGACAGAAGGCCAGATTGCTCCTCTCAGCCCCCGAGCAAGGCTGCTCCTCGGGGGGAATCGAGGCGCAATAAAGAGAGGCAAAGCAGCAGATCTGGTGCCAATTCTTTGGGAGTTTCTGTCGACAACATCTGTGCTCATGTCAAGTGCTCAGATGATAGCAAGATAAACTGGGCTCTCCCACAAGCAGCAGTTTGTAAAATCTAGAAAGGAAATCTGCAACAGGGCTGAGAATTAGCCTGAGAGCTGCTTTAATCATCTCAGCTACACAGCACAGGCTGCACGGAGTTTGCCCATCCCTTTGCTGTCATGCTCCTACTGGCAGCTCAGCACCAACATGGAGATGGAGCATTGCATTTGTGTCCTCACCTACCCAGTGATGACAGCTGGAGGCTATGATATATCAGACTTGTCTCCTTCTCTGCCTAGGGAGGTGGTGGAGTCACTCACCCTGGATGTGTTTAAGGGTTGTTTGAATCATAGAACCATAGAATCATCCAGGTTGGAAGAGACCTCCAAGATCATCCAGTCCAACCTAGCACCCAGCCCTGGCCAATCAACCAGACCATGGCACTAAGTGCCCCAGCCAGGCTTTGCTTCAACACCTCCAGGGACGGTGACTCCACCACCTCCCTGGGCAGCCCATTCCAATCACTCTCTCTGCCAACAACTTCCTCCTAGCATCCAGCCTAGACCTCCCTTGGCACAACTTGAGACTGTGTCCCCTTGTTCTGATGCTGGTTGCCTGGTTTGGATGTGATGCTTAGGGCTATGGTTTAAGGTGAATCTTGTAGAGTAGGGTTCTAGGTTGGACTTGGTAATCCTGAGGGCCTTTGCCAACCTGGATATTCCTGTGATTGAAGCCCATAACCATCATGCCACAGACACTGCTTCAGGACTACTCCAGGCTGCAACCATCTCCCCAGCACCTGCTGCCCACAGCATTCATCTCCACAGCTTTCGCACAAGGCCAAAGTGTCAAAGCAGTTCTCAGGCACAGATGCAATAGTTCCAACAGATCCTATCCCACTCAGCCAGCCCAAGGCACATCACTTCCATGTAAAACAGCTAGCAAACAATTCAGCTCTGTTCATTTGCAGACTGTGTACCAATGTGGTATGAATCAGCAAAGGGAAGGGGCACACATCCGTAATTGCTCTGGGAATAGGCTGCTTTGCTCACTCCAAGAGACAGCAGAGAATTTATTTAATGCAATAGGTCAGTTGTGCAGTACTACATCCCTGGGGGAAAGTTCTTCCCTATCAAGCAGTAACAACAACAAATAGACCACTCTGGCCAACAGTCCCTTAAAAGTGCTGCGCAGTCCATTTGTACACAAAAGCAGATTTTAAGAGAGTTACCCACAATAAATTAAACTCCAGCTCCTCATTTAATAAGTTACAGTCTCTATACCACAAGATAATGGGAAAAGAGACTATGAGAAAGCACTATAAACCTAGACTCTTATCAAATCCTAAATTATAAGGAATAGCTGCAAGCTGTTATCTCACCACATCTTTGAAGTAGGCATTTGCTACCTTAATCTCTTCCAATGCTTAGCAAACACAAGTAGCATCAATGTGATTTGAGTTACTGGGGGGGGGGGGGGAGGGAGGGGGAAATCCACCACACTACAGTGAAAAATAACCCCAGACTGCTTATCCAAAATGCTTGTTGCACTTTACAGCACTGGACAGAGATTGGAACATTCAAGCCAGCCCTGACTAACAAAAAGCCTGCTTAAAATTTATGGATGTATTTCAACCTGCTCATAAGGGAATGCATTACAGAATGTCACTAGAAAAACATTTATTAGAATATGTTTCTTTTGGTGATGAAATCCAAGCAGAAACTCACTAGGGGAATGAATGTGGCCACACAAAGACCTCCATTGTTCCTTTTGGAGGTAACTTTTAGGAGCACAAACAAAAGCTCTTTCCCCTCTCTGAGTTTCAGAAGGAACCAAGAGACAAAAAAGCCTCACGACCCTGCTGCTTCTATCTTTACCATCAAAACCCAAATACAGCTCCTGTTCTTTGCCATGGGTACCTCACAGCTTCCAAAAGCCTGCTGCATCTTAAGGAAAGCAGATGAAGCCCATGAGACAGGGCCTGGGAGCACACAGACAAGTTCTGGATAATCCACAGGAAAGCAGATAAGCAGATTTGACCTAGACCCCCCTGAGAAGGAAAGAGGAGGAAAGTCTCTTTCAACACCGCTCCACAAGTCAACACAAAGCTCCTCTTACCATCATGGTGGCCTGGCAGCAAAAAGTTTCAGCAAAACAAATAACCTTGGGAATTTGGTAGTTTGTAAGGCTGGAGAGGGATAAAGGGGAAATGTAGACAGGCCCTGCTGAAAGGTACCCAAAACCCCATCACATGCTCAGACTCCCGCAGGTTTTGCACCACTGAGGGCTTCATCTGAACCAGGTGAAAAGAGCAGAGAGCTCACTACTGACTTTCCATATCATTTCCTTCCCTGCAGCAAAAGGTATCACACCAGCACTGGCTGGAGAAATCACAGAGTGAACTCTGGTGGGTTCAGAACTTCTCTGCTCAAGTGGGAAGCAGAGAGGATAGTTTCTACCTCAGGTTGACTTTGCCTTCACTTCAAACAGCCTATATCTCCCCTGGCACAAGGTAGGAGGTAGCCATGGCCAGTGCTGTATTTCCCCTCCCTAGGGCAGGCTTAAATTAATCACAATAACAATCTCTGGGTTTTCACAACCAATGGCAACTCATAAAGCTGTAGAACAGGCCTCAGTATCTCTGACCCAATAGATTTGATGCTGAACCTGTTCTTCAGACTCATTTATGTTCAACATGCTCATGTTGAAAATATCCCTCCTCTATTCTCAGGACCAGTGGTGGCCAGAAGCAACTGCAGGAGCTTAACAGCTCAGAGAAACACATCCAAACAGAAGGCAAAGAAGTTACTGCGTGGGGAACAACTCACCGAGACCCTGGGGTCCTGCAAGGATCTCCCTAAATCTCCATCCTGACAGTAAGAGCTACTTAGTAATCAACAAACCTTTCCACATGAGTCAGACCAGCCCACAGCACGAAGCACAAGGGAAGGCTTACAGGAACAATTAACAGATCTTTTTTGATTACAGCATTTTCCAGTTGCAAGATAAGAGCACAGAAAGAGGGCTGCAGATGATACTCCCTCCCAAAGGGGAAACTAAGGCAGGGAGATTTATCCAGCTAAAGCATGAACTCATAAATCCATGGGCAGGAACCCAGGAATTCTCAGTGATGTTTATTATTCTCTGAATGCTCTCTAATAAATTCCCTCTTTACTACAAAGCCTGCCTGATCCAACTGCACAGATTTACTTAGTGTTCTCTCAACTGGCTTACAGGCTGGCTCAAACAAAAAATCCCACAGTGCTTTTCCAAGAAAAGCTGGATTCCCTGCTTGGGTGCAATGGCAAACTTCTTCTCATTGCACTCCAGATGGTCCTGATCCTGGAGCCCACCACCTACCAGCCAGACTCAGGTTTGTGGAGGGTCCATCCACCCAGCCAAGCCACGATGCAGTGGAGAGGCTGCTTGGCAGAGTGAATCCCTGATGCCTTGGGGCAGAGATTGCCAAACAGAATAAAAACAGAATAAAAAGAGAATAAAATCTTTGCATAGTGTCATGAGCTAAAAAGCAGCAGCAAAACACATGTTGTCAGACCTACCCATGCTAGAGCCAGCATCTCATCTTGTAAGCTAGCAGTGCTTCTTCCCCTCTCCTGTGTACTCCATTACCAGCCCTGCATAACAGGACTTACTCTTTTCCCCCTTCAAATACACCTGCTGAGCAGCAAATTCACATCTCAATACACAGATAAGATCGACAGAGACGAAGCCAGAACTAACCTTGTACTGTATGTGTGAAAAAACAACTGCTGTCCTTGCCGTGGCTGCAGCTTGTGAAGGTGTGCTGTGCTCCGTGGGCTGACAGAAAACCTGCTCCTGCTCCTGCTGCTGCTAGAAAAAGCCCTCGAGCTCCCAGCCCCTTCGAGGCTGACCTGCCGTGGGACAGCTGAAGCCAATGATGAGCAGGGCGAGGGAAACAGGTGGTGGGAGACACTTAACTGCAGCACAGGTGTGGGAGATGAATGTAAAGAGACTGTTAGGAATCAAGGATAATTACCACTGAAACACAAACAGGAATGCAAGTCCCAAAATAAACAGTTTCAAAGTGCCTTTCTCTTCCCCCTTACAATAACTTTGTGATTTATTTCTTTCTTCCTAGATAGAACCATAGAATCATTCAGGTTGGAAAAGCCATCTAAGTTCACCAGGTCCAACACCACCCTGCCCACTGAACCATGTCTCAAGTGCCACATCTACATGGGTTTTTAAACACTTCCAGGCACCACTGCCCTGAGCAGCCTATTCCAATACAACTCCAAATCTCCTGAAATTGTTAAAGTCATCTTCTTAAGAACTCCAGACACAGTTTAGTGCAAAACCATCACCAGTTTCTCTATTGCACAAACAACATTTGTGTCCTACTGGCAATGAAATGTAACAAGATAGCCCAACATAATCCCAACAACTGCTACCTACTGTCCTCTGGGTTTCTCTTCAGCAACTCTTATCCACAGAAGGACATTTAGGGGACATCCTATATATTTTAGAAAGGTCTGCAGAAATGCTGTCTACAACTAGCTAAAGGGAGGCTGTAGCCAGGTGGGGTTGGCCTCTGTCCCTTCATGCAGCCACACACTTAGTCCAGGCTAAAGGACAGGGTATAAAATTGTGCCTGCCAGGCAAAGNCTGGGGCATTTAGTGCCATGGTCTGGTTGATTGGCCAGGGCTGGGTGCTAGGTTGGACTGGATGAGCCTGGAGGTCTTTCCCAACCTGGCTGATTCTATGATTCTATGATAATGCTTAAAGCACTGTTTGCCAGCAGAGCTCTGCTCCTGTGTCACAGTGGCTTGGCTGGCACTCAGGAATGGGTGCAACAGAGAGGCAGAAGATAGAAAAACAACAAGAAGAAGAAAAACCCAACCAACCCAAATAAAATAACCCCCAAACATAGTACTCCAGCTACTCTCCTAGAAAAGTAAGACCATGTGTTGTTCACCTCAGGGTGAAGGAGAGAGGAAGCCTCAACTCTTTCAGAGACTCAAAAATGTGGATGACAACCCTCAGTGCCACATATGGCAGCAGGGGTTACTGCATTCAAGCTAAAACAACACGTTAGTAGGGGTTTTTTTCTCCCCACAACACTACTTGATGGATGAATCAAGGAGAGCAACCCTGAAGGGCAAACTTCTCTTAACCCTGTGAAAGGCATGTGAACTAAGTAGTACAACACTTCTGGGATGCATTCAGCATGTCCTGGCCTCGGGCCCAGGAACATAAATCTATTCCTTACACTGGATTGAGTTTGCTTCAGTCTTTCCATTGGCTGCAGTCCAAAGCCCTGTCCATCCCCGCAGCAGCGTCTATGCACTCCTCCATCCACCCTTGCATTTTTCACAGGTCAGGTCACCTACAGCTTCTTGATTGCACCAGAGTAAAGCCCAGGCCTTGGAGTTCATCATGCCCAGTTAGTAACTCGTGAGGCATTGCCACCATCAGCTCAGGGAACCTGGACTGCTCTCACATATGGGGCCTTTTCGGAGTGTTTTAAGCAAGAAGGAAACCTCTTCAGCCCATGGCACCATCGATTACACTCCGCAGCTCCCCTGGCAGTGGCAGGGGTGGGGGTTGAAGACTTCTCAGGGGAAGAGGAGCCTGAACTCGCCTTCGTGCAGACAGGCTCATCATCCTCTTCTCTTGGGGTTCTTATTAGAAGAGAAAATATAAGCAAGACTCCAGAGGATCAAAAGACAAAGTGTCAGTGTCAGATGATTCATGACTGCCCAGTTCCTCTTCATTTCAAGAGTGACAAAGTGAAATAAATGAAACCCAGCTGACTAAAACAAGCCAACCTAATTCACGGATGGACCAGGAGAATCAAAAGCGTATGACAGCCTTAGCAGGAAAGCCTCCTCTTACATGCAAACAGCCCTCACTGTGTAAATGGCCAATTAATTGATGGGAGCCAGATGTCCCTGTTTACAGCCCTTGTTTACCTTACTGCTCTGCCCTTTTGATGGATTGATAGATGTCACCATTTTTCAGCAGCGGGTGAGCAGCAGGGCTGCTGCCTCCCAAGCTGCAAGCCCTTCCTACCCCAGCCCTGATCATTTTCCTTCGCCCCAAACTGCATTCTTGGATTTCCAGACTTGGTTTGCAGTGAAACATGTTCCCCTAGTAAACAAAATGAAAGACAGTCCTCCTGCTTTTAACTAATTCTTGTGTAGAAACCAAAGTCAGACTCTCCCCATATCAGAATTGGCATGGGAGCTGGTTCCTGACACCCACATCACGGAGCTGCAGCACTGCTGGTGCAAACCAAACTTGATAGGGGAAAAAACCCTCCCCCAAATACTTTGCCCCAAAGTGTTCTATTTACTTTGCCCCAAAAGGCAAAGTAAATAGAAAAGAAGAAAAGAAAAAGTGATAGAACAAAGTGACAGTAGATATAGCCACATAAAATCATGGAATCTTTGGTTTGCAAGAGAACTTTAAGATCATCAAATCCAGGTGTTAACTCAGCAGTGCCAGGGCATCACGAGACTGTGTCCCTCAGCACCACATCTATCACCACCAGTATCACCAAGGTTGGAAGAGACCTCACAGATCATCAAGTCCAACCCTTTACCACAGAGCTCAAGGCTAGACCATGGCACCAAGTGCCACGTCCAACCTTGTCTTCAACAGCCCCAGGGACGGCGACTCCACCACCTCCCTGGGCAGCCCATTCCAGTGTCCAATGACTCTCTCACTGAAGAATTTTCTCCTCACCTCGAGCCTAAACTTCCCCCGGCGCAGCCTGAGGCTGTGCCCTCTCGTTCTGGCACTGGCCACCTGAGAGAAGAGAGCAACCTCCTCCTGGCTACAACCACCCCTCAGGTAGTTGTAGACAGCAATAAGGTCACCCCTGAGCCTCCTCTTCTCCAGGCTAAACAATCCCAACTCCCCCAGCCTACATCACAGCACCAAGATCATTAGCAGAAGCATTTGGGTTTTTAAAGAAGATGTGACAAAGTTTTGGAGGATCAGAAACCAGTTTTACATTTGCAGCATGCTGTAAAGGCAAACTTAAGTCTAAGGACAACTGGAAAATGGTAGGAGGCTGACAACAGAGATCAAACCATTCTAACCTGCTTGGCCTGAAATCCGTGGCTAAGCAGAAGGAAAAATAAAAATAGCTGAAAGAAAGGCAGCAAATAGTTAACAGATACATTGCAAGGGTGACCATATTCCGTGCTGCCCACTCTCAGCAGCTGCTCAGCACTCTAATGTGCAAGATGAACTTGCTAGTGAGAAGCTGCCTCAGATCCATCTCAGGGTCCTTGTGCTCTGTCGCAGTCACAAATGCACTCAGGCTGCCAGCTGCTCCGAGCGTGGTCTCACACACAACACAGAAACCAAGAGGTCAGGATGGGGAAATTGTCTTATCTCACAGCCATCAAAACAGACAGGACTCACCACGGCAGCAGTGCTGTCCGTTTGTCCCCTAGATGTCCGTCTGCAACCGACTTCCAAACCAATATGTGCTCAAGACCACAAGTTAACACCAGTGATCCCAGCAGCCCCTTCTGGAGAGCCTGCTGCTGGGCACATGGCAACCAGCAGTGCCAGCCTGACCCATTTCATACAATCACAGAATCAGCCAGGTTGGAAGAGACCTCCAAGATCATCCAATCCAACCTAGCACCCAACCCTGTCCAATCAACCAGACCATGGCACTAAGTGCCCCAGCCAGGCTTTGCTTGAACACCTCCAGGCATGGTGACTCCACCACCTCCCTGGGCAGCCCATTCCAATGCCAATCACTCTCTCTGCCAACAACTTCCTCCTAACATCCAGCCTAGACCTGGCACAACTTGAGGCTGTGTCCCCTTGTTCTGTTGCTGCTTGCCTGGCAGAAGAGCCCAACCCCACCTGGCTACAACCTCCCTTCAGGTAGTTGCAGACAGCAATGAGCTCTGCCCTGAGCCTCCTCTTCTGCAGGCTGCACACCCCCAGCTCCCTCAGCCTCTCCTCACAGGGCTGTGCTCCAGGCCCCTCACCAGCCTTGCTGCCCTTCTCTGGACACCTTCCAGCACCTCAACATCTCTCTTGAAATGAGGAACCCAGAACTGGACACAGCACTCAAGGTGTGGCCTGACCAGTGCTGAGCACAGGGGCAGGAGAACCTGTACTTTAGTGACCTGCTCCCTGGTGAGGGCCAAGGTGTGGATGGAAGCTGGAATCACAGAGTCCTGACCCATCAAAAGACAACAAGTGCTCCCTCTGAGAGGTTGTTGAATTCACTCCCCATTTTTTGAAGCTCTCTACTTTGGGTGGTTTTATTCTGGTTTTACTTTTTCCCCTGGCTTTGTTTGTTTGTTTGTTTGAGGTGTGGTTATTCTCTTTGTTTCCTGGTGCTACCCGTGGTTGCCACAAAACATTTTGCTCTCAGATTCCTTTGCAATTCTCAAAACACCCACTTTGATGCAAAGAGCCAGAGAGTCTGTCTGGCACCTTCGCATCATACTTGGAGACTTAAATACTTCGGGACACTGAATCCCTTGATCTGGAGCTCTGCTTCCACCTCCCTGCCCACAGACCACTGCAAAGTACTTGACAGCAACACACACTGTTTGACAGCAAAGGTGTTTTCAACAGCCCAGGCTTGTAAGTGTCCCTGCCATTTATTTCATCCACTGGCTCACTTCTTCCAGTGGTCCTTGGAACAAAGTAGTATTACTGGTGACCAAACCTTGAGGCTTATCAGTTCATTTTTTTCAACTGAGATAAGGGCTCTATTGCTTCTAATCTGTTTGTAGTAAGAGTTGATAAACAGATGTGCTAGTCTGAAGCTAGCTAGAATATTCTGGTGAGAAGAATTAGAGGATAGGCTGTGAAAAGGAAACAATGATGATGTCTGCTGCACTCACAGGCTTGCTGAGATGGATAAAAATATAGATAAGAGTTGCTCTGTGTCTCTGGCTGCCTCTCTTCTCTCACTAACCTACTATCTGTCTAACTAATCCATCTGCTTCCTAACCCCCCTGGGCCCATTTATAGAAGCACAGAATCAGTCAGGGTTGGAAGGGACCACAAGGATTATCTAGTTCCAAACCCCTGCCATGGGATTCATCCAAACTCACCTTGAACATAAGGCAAAGTCTAGGGTAAGGTGGAAAGGAGATGGAAGGATGTTGGGAGCCCTTCCTGGGTGATTCTGGTTGCTGGGAGGGCTGTTGTGTTTCTGTATTACTTTTTACTTTGTATATTTCTGTCTATAGCTGTATAGATTGTAAATACCTGCTTGGATATTGTGCTAAGCTGTAAATAGAAAGCTAATTTCCAGCTCAGCTGAGTCTAGCCTGGGTGATTTCAACACCCAAACCATCACAATAGAACAGAAACAAGAATTGAGCTTAATGACTAATAAAGGAGCACCTGATAACAAGACCTCTATCAGTCTGAGCAATGTTTCCACTTAAGATGCTGCAGCTGAGACAGCTCAGAGACCTAAACCTTAGTATAACTTTAGATATCTGCTTGCTTAAGTGGTGTTCCCTGGGATTAACACACCAGCCTAACTTCTCTGTTGGAGCAGAGCATTGTTTTAATGCTCAAACTACTGCTGGAGCGGGTCCAGAGGAGAGCCACGAAGATGCTCAGAGGGCTGGAGCACCTCTGCTATGAGGACAGGCTGAGAGAGTTGGGGCTCTTCAGCCTGGAGAGGAGAAGGCTTCGAGGAGACCTTATAGTGGCTTTCCAGTATTTGAAGGGAGCCTACAGGAGGGCTGGGGAGGGACTATTTACACGGTCTAGTAATGTTAGGACGAGGGGGAATGGGTTTAAGCTGGAGGAGGGGAGATTTAGACTGGATGTTAGGAGGAAGTTCTTTACAGTGAGGGTGGTGAGACACTGGCACAGGTTGCCCAGGGAGGTTGTGGATGCTTCCTCCCTGGAGGTGTTTAAGGTCAGGCTGGATGAGGCCTTGGGCGAGCTGCTCTAGTGGGAGGTGTCCCTGCCTGTGGCAGGGGGTTGGAGCTGGATGATCCTTGAGGTCCCTTCCAACCTAAACCATTCTATGATTCTATGATTCCCTGGCTACTGCTGTCCACAGAGCCCCTCCTGAATGGAGGCTGTAGCCAGGTGGGGTTGGGCTCCTCTCCCAGACAACCAGCAATAGAACAAGGGGACACAGTCCCAAGTTGTGCCAGGGCAGGTCTAGGCTGGATGTTAGGAGGAAGTTGTTGGCAGAGAGAGTGATTGGCATTGGAATGGGCTGCCCAGGGAGGTGGTGGAGTCACCGTCCCTGGAGGTGTTCAAGCAAAGCCTGGATGAGGCACTTAGTGCCATGGTCTAGATGACTGGATAGGGCTGGATGCTAGGTTGGACTGGATGATCTTGGAGGTCTCTCCCACCCTGGTTGATTCTGTGATTCTCTGATTCCCTGCAGCCTCCCAGTCAGTACGAAGCGCCGAGTGGCAAGAGGAGGAAAGCCACACTCGTGATTTCCCACACTCTTCCAAGTCTAAAAGATCAATATTATATTATATTTCCTTCTACACATTTTCATCTGTTCTGTCTTCAGTTTGAAATGTTCTCAGCAGTGAACATCTGTTAGAAAATCTCTTACAAAACCCCACTTAGTCTATGGCCCTTTAATCAAAGAAGGGTGAGGGTATTAAGAATTTAAAATAATATATCCAAGTCTAAAAACAAATCCATGTGTTTTCTATTTGAGAATGTGTGTTATTACTTTCACATTCTGACCTGTTAAGTACACATGCTCTACCACAAGTCTCTCTGGAATTTTGGCAAGAACCAGCATTTATTTAATAAAAGGCCTTATTAATCGTAGGACTACAGCCTTGATGCTTTGCATTTACACCGTGCTCCAAGCACTCCTGCATGAAATAACTCAGCCAGCCTGGATATTTGCATAGGAGGATGCACACAACTCTCAAGGAAACCAAGAACCTCATCATTCTGTCCTCATGGAACACAAGCCCTGTGAGGAGAGGCTGAGGGAGCTGGGGGTGTGCAGCCTGCAGAAGAAGAGCCTCAGGGCAGACCTCATTGCTGTCTACAGCTCCCTGAAGGGAGGCTGTAGCCAGGTGGGGTTGGGCTCTTCTGCCAGGCAACCAGCAACAGAACAAGGGGACACAGTCTCAGGTTGTGCCAGGGAAGGTCTAGGCTGGATGTTAGGAGAAAGTTGTTGGCAGAGAGAGTGATTGGCATTGGAATGGGCTGCCCAGGGAGGTGGTGCAGTTGCTGTCCCTGAAGGTGTTCAAGCATGCCACTTAGTGCCATGGTCTGGTTGATTGGCTAGGGCTGGGTGCTAGGTTGGGCTGGATGAGCTTGGAGGTCTCTTCCAACCTGGTTGATTCTATTCTATGCAATGTGCTCACACATTTCTAAAGGAGAGAAGTTATAAAAACTAAATTCCTGCTGAAATTAAAGACAGTTCAATGTTCTTGGCTCTGTGTTAGGAGAGAAATCCTCAAACCAAAGCAAAATGGTGTCAGCATGTTTGATAAGGACTTGAGAGTGGGATTTCTATCACCTGCCTTGACTTGCCTTTTGGGGAGAGTTTTCCTTTGAAGCTGGTCATCCCAATCTCTTTATCATAGAATGGGTAAGGTTGGAAGGGATCTCAAAGATCATCACCTAACCCTTCCAATTAACTAATCCATGGCACTAAGTGCCTCATCCAGCCTCCTCTTAAACACCTCCAGGGATGGTGACTCCACCACCTCCCCAGGCAGCCCATTCCAATGCAAATCTCTCTTTCCATGGAGATTTTCTTCCTATCACCCAGCCTAAACCTGCTCTGGCACAGTTTGAGTCCTCTTTGGGTGCCTGGGAGAAGAAACCAACCCCACCTGGCTACAATCTCCTTTTAGGTAGCTGTAGAAAGCAATGAGGTCTCCCCTGAGCCTTCTCTTCTCCAGGCTGAACAACACCATCTCCCTCAGCCGCTCCTTGTGGGAGCTTCAGGAGGATGCTTTCCCAGGCTGAGGGTTGCCTCTTCTCCTGTGTCTGTGTACTTCCACCACCTCTAGCAACTTTTTTCCTGGGGGCAGGAAACAACAGCAGAGCTTCCTCTGGGGTGAACTCTGCTTGCACTCTGTCCTGGTTGAAAACCCAAATCACCCCCAGCAAAGCAGCCAAAGACCTCTCCTTGCTTTTGGGCAGGTACTTGGGAAACAAGCAAGAACACTCATATTTAAGTGCTGCTGTCCCATAGCTTTCATCATCTTTCCCCTCCTCCTCTGTGCACTTTGGAGGTCGTCTGTCTCCTTGTAGAGAAGGGAGAAGACCCACATACTGCTTCAAGATGTAGGTGAGGCCTCCCTGTCTCTCGTCATCCCCACTAATTGCTCACTCTTCTCCCACATGCATGACTTGATCCGCACCACATTTTCGGCTGTCGTTTTATCGCCTGGCACTCCAGCAGCTGCTGGCAAATTACAACATGGATGCACCACATGTATCTTGTCACTAGGAGAAAAAACACCCCCAAACCCCCTCCTAGTGGAGCAAAACCTCAACCTAACCACACCCAAGTGCTTCACAACACATGTTCAGATCTGACCTCAAGGGAAGCTCCCTGGAGAGCTCACAACAGATGTGTCCCGCAGGCTGGTTCTGATTTCACAGGAAGCACTTAGTCAAGCACCCCCACACACACCTTTCAAGCTACTATGACAGCTATATCTTAAGAAGTCTGAAGGAGGCTCGTTAGGAAAAGACAAAGGAGGGACAAAGATTGATCAGAACCATGCATTTCAGAAGGAGGCTCCTTAGAAAAAGGCAAAGGAGGAACAAAGATTGATCAGAACAATGTATTTCAGAAGGAGGGACAAATATTGATCAGAACCATGCATTTCAGAAGGAGACTCCTTAGGAAAAGGCAAAGGAGGGACAAAGATTGATCAGAACCATGCATTTCAGAAGGAGGCTCCTTAGGAAAAGGCAAAGAAGGGACAAAGGTTGATCAGAATCATGCATTCAATCATACAATGGTTTAGGTTGGAAGGGACCTCAAAGATCAGCCAGTTCCAATCCCCTGCCATAGGCAAGGATATGTCCCACTAGAACAGGTTGCTCAAGGCTTCATCTAACCTGGCCTTGAACACCTCCAGGGAGGTTGTGGAGCACAGAATCACCCATTGTGATCTTTGATGAGTCCAGTCTGGATGATTTCGTAAGAGTGTGGGGAGTAGGTAACTCCCAAACCATCACACCTAGTCTTCAGAGAACTAAGGGTACTCTGATGTCCTGCTAACAGTCCTCCTGGAGACACAAGTCTCAGAGCTTCCCCACAGCAACATCCCAGTGTGCTGCTTCAATACAGCCAAAAAGAGCACAGCTCCAAGAGAGGGACTGTCAGATGGAGGTTTACAACACTATTTGACCCCAAGTCCCCAGGTCGTAACATCATCCTATTCTCTTTTATGGAGGCACACTAGGACCTTAGTATATACACCAAACCCTCCCTAATTACTGTGGTTTCCCTTTGGAGAATAATCAAGAAAATATATGAGTCCATGAAATCTAAATGGTAAACAACATGCAAGGAGGGGGGGAAAAAAATGGGAAAAGGACTTATATCCTTGCTCTTATTTGTGTATGTAAGAGCCTCCCTCTGGGACTAGAGCCTGGTAAAATTCCATGTTTATACTGCTTATGAAACTCAAGTACAGAGAGAACATATGATGGTACAGATTCCTTTAAAGATTTTATTGCTTCGAGTTCAGGTCTGGTAGAATGATGAAGGTCTTCCCAAGGAAAAGCAATAAAGGCTTTACAGCATCCTGGGTAGTCAGCATGTTTGTTTTTATCTTCTTCCTAGCCTTCTTCTCCTGCTTCTCCCCCTTTGAAGTTTGCTGCAGAATAGAAATGTTCTGGTGTTTGATGCTGCTGCTAAGGGAAGATTTCTGCTGCACAACACTAAGAAGTTTCATTAACCCTTTTAGATTAGAGGACTGACTGCACATAAAGGATAGCTTACAGCAGAGTCACAGAATCATAGAATCAAGCAGGTTGGAAGAGACCTCCAAGCTCACCCAGCCCTGGCCAATCAACCAGACCATGGCACTAAGTGCCTCATCCAGGCTTTGCTTCAACACCTCCAGGGACGGTGACTCCACCACCTCCCTGGGCAGCCCATTCCAATGCCAATCACTCTCTCTGCCAACAACTTCCTCCTAACATCCAGCCTAGACCTCCCCTGGCTCAACTTGAGGCTGTGTCCCCTTGTTCTGTTGCTGGCTGCCTGGCAGAAGAGACCAACCCCACCTGGCTACAACCTCCCTTCAGGTAGTTGCAGACAGCAATGAGGTCTGCCCTGAGGCTCTTCTTCTGCAGGCTGCACACCCCCAGCTCCCTCAGCCTCTCCTCACAGGGCTGTGCTCCAG
>WAAF01014463.1:183431-233738 GCA_013400475.1 Tricholaema leucomelas | reverse complement strand
CCAGCACACAGGGGTCAGAGTGGCCTTCCAGTATCTGAAGGGGCCTACAGGAGGGCTGGGGAGGAACTATTGACAAGGTCTTGTAGTGACAGGAAGAATGGGTTTAAACTGGCAGAGGCTCATTTTGAGCTTTTCATCACCCCAGACCTCCAGAGCCTTTTCCTCAGGGCTGCTCTCAGCCATTCCCCACCCAACCTGGATCTGTGCTTGGGATTGCACCCATCCAGGTGCAGGACCTTACACTTGGCCTTGTTGAATGTCATGAGGTTGGCCTGGGCACACCTCTGCAGCCTGCCCAGGTCCCTCTGGATGGATCCCTGCCCTCTATCAAATCGACTGTGCCACACAGCTTGGTGTCATCTGCAGACTTGCTGAGGGTGCACCAATTCCTCTGTCCACATCACTGACAAAGATGTTCAACAGCACTGGTGCCAGCTGGACTCGATGATCTCAGAGGTCTTTTCCAACCTGGCTAATTCTGTGATTCTGTGCTACTGACAACCTGCACCAAAATAAAGCCTCTTTGGAGTGCAGAAAGGAAACCTGCCAGTTCAGCTGCAGGAGCAGAACTCGCCTGCCTCTGCAGCCCCAGCCACTCTGCCTGTGCAAACAGGCATGGCCATCAAAGGCAGCCAACAGCAGAACACAGAGTTTCACCCTACACAAAGCACATGGAGCAGCAGATTTGGAGCCCCCCTCTAATACGTGACCACCTGCTTTGGGGGCAGACGCATCCCGCCTGGCCCCCATACCAGGGGGCTCACGTTGGAGATAAGATTTCACTGCCATGAGGCTCAGCCATAAATCACAGCCAGAGAGGTTTAGTTAGGGTTGTTAGCATCAAGCCTTGCATTTACATCTGCAGACTGCACAAAAAGAGGCACACACACGAAAGAAAAGAGACTAAACCAAGTAACAGAACCTAATGGGCAAGAGTCAAGCCCAGAGCTTGAATTCCTCTCCCGCTTTTGATCTGCTGCTTGTATTTGAAGACCTCCCAGGTTACCAAGCTGTCACATCAAGAGGCTGGGGAATGAATGACAGCTGCAAGCTTCACACTGCCCATCAAATCCTGTCCAGAATCCAAGAGCCCATGAAGAGGGCTTTGCTTATTTTTATTGCAATATACCGTATTCTTCTCTTGTGTTTATCCTGCCAACTCCTCCTCCCTATGCATGCATAAATCATGGAATCACAGAATGTCAGGGGCTGGAAGGGACCTCCAAAGATCATCTGGTCCAGCCCCCCTGCCAGAGCAGAATCACCTAGACCAGAACACATGGGAACACCTCCAGGTGGTTCTTGAATATCTCCAGAGAGGAAGACTCCACAACCCCCCTGGGCAGATTGTACCAATGCTCTGTCACCCTCACAGGGAAAAAAAAAAGTCTTCCTTAGGTTCACATGGAACCTGCTGTGCCTCAACTTCCACCCATTGCCCCTTGTCCTGTCCCTGGGCATCACCCAGCCTCCTGGCACTGACCCTACACATACTTATAAACATGAATGAGGTCACCCCTTAGCCTCCTCCTCTCCAATGACCCCTCCACTGACTCCTAGCTACTTTAGAAAACTACTACTAAGACCATGAACCACACAGATTATATTACAAACACTTAAAACATCTTCTACAGTCCTGGCTGCTTGTTCCATTCTTAAAAGCTGCTCTGGCATTCTGCACAGAGAGATCAATTGAAGACAAGGAAGTGTTACTGGACTCAAAGAAGACAAACTGTTTCCTCTCTGACCCTTCAGGAATGACTGCTCACACCTCAGCCAGCAATAGCCTCATGAGAGGGCAACTTCAGCAATGGGGAGGTCCAGAAGATCTGCCCTGGCACTACAGAGCAGCAGTGACAGCCACTGTGCAGTTGTGCCAATCAGAGGGAACGCCTCTCCTGCGAGGACAGGCTGAAAGAATTGGGCTTGTTCAGGCTGGAGATGAGAAGGCTCAGAGGAGACCTTATTGTGACCTTCCAGTGTCTGAAGGGAGCTAAAAGAAAGCTGGTGAGGGACTTTTTAGGGTGTTGGGTAGTGATAGGACCAGGGGGGATGAATCTGAGGTAGAGGAGGGGAGGTTCAGATTAGACATAAGGAAGATGTTCTTCACCATAGAATCACAGAATAGTTTAGGTTGGAAAGGACCTCAAGGATCATCCAGTTCCAACACCCCACCACAGGCAGGGACACCTCTCACTAGAACAGGTCACTCAAGGCCTCATCCAACCTGGTCATGAACACCTTTAGGGAGGTTGTGGAGCACAGAATCACCCAATGTGATATTTGATCACATTGGGTGATTCTGTGCTCCACATCCTCCCTGGGCAACCTGTGCCAGTGTCTCACCACCCTCACTGGAAAGAACCCTTCCCTAACATCTAGTTTGAATCTCCCCTCTGCCAGTTTAACCCCATAAAGGTGGTGGGATGCTGGAATGGGTTGCCCAGGGAGATGGAGGAAGCCTCATCCCTGGAGGTGTTTGAGGCCAGGCTGGATGCAGCTCTGGGCAAACTGATCTAGCGTGAGGTGTCCCTGCCCACGGCAGGGAGGCTGGAACTGGATGACCTTTGTGATCCCTTCCTACCCTGACTTATTCTATGATTCTACGACCCTTGAGGTCCCTTCCAGCCCTGACCATACTGTGATTCTTCTCTTCAGAAACTAAGCAGCTTACAGCCCTACCTGGCAAATGTTACCCTTATTAACAGCACTTAGATTCTTTGGCATGACTGTGTCAGCTCATCCCAGCCACACACATGAACCAGGTAACAGCCCAACCAAACTAAGAATCATAGAATCAACCAGGTTGGAAGAGACCTCCAAGCTCAGACAGTCCAACCTAGCACCCAGCCCTGGCCAATCAACCAGACCATGGCACTAAGTGCCTCATCCAGGCTTTGCTTCAACACCTCCAGGGACAGTGACTCCACCACCTCCCTGGGCAGCCCATTCCAACACCAATCACTCTCTCTGCCAACAACTTCCTCCTAACATCCAGCCTAGACCTCTCCTGGCACAGCTTGAGACTGTGTCCCCTTGTTCTGTTGCTGGTTGCCTGACAGATGAGCCCAACCCCACCTGGCTACAGCCTCCCTTCAGGTAGTTGTAGACAGCAATGAGGTCTGCCCTGAGCCTCCTCTTCTGCAGGCTGCACACCCCCAGCTCCCTCACAACCTCTCCTCACAGGGCTGTGCTCCAGGCCCCTCACCAGCTTCGTCACCCTTCTCTGAACACCTTCCAGCACCTCAACATCTCTCTTGAACTGAGAGCACAAAACCCCCTAACCATCAAGGCAGTATCAAAGTCCTAGCAGCCAAGCCCTTCTTTTTTCCCTTTCACTTTTTAAATCCTTGATAGCTACAGAGAGATTTATGAGTGGGAATGGGGATGGGAATGAGATGGCTCTGCAGATGCCTACGTGCAGCTCCTCCCAAGCATGAAGGTGCTTGTTTGAAAAAAATGTGAGAATTGAGCAACATGAGACCTGGCAGCAGCTCTGTGGTAGTTTTGATGAGGATCATTTGTTTTCCTACAAAGTTGCCACACCAGCTGAGGTAATGCAGCAACCTGTTTGCTCCACAGCTGACAAGTGAGCCTGTTCCTCTCTAAATACAAACATTTGCAGTTATAAGCTACTGTGTGAACCTGTGCTCCAGAGACCTGTAGGGCCAAAGGAGCCATGCCAGCACTGGAAGGCTCCACATTCACACATTCTTTTGCAAGGAAACCAGTGAGAGCTGGAAGTAATCTGTCATGGGAAGTGACTCCCTGAAATTAATAGAGAACAAGAGAGGCGAGTGCCACATCGACCAGCAAGTGTGGCTCATGATGCTAACTGGTGCAAGCTGCTGATGTCTGGCAGCTCATGGATGGTACAGAGAATCACAGAATCAGTCAGGGTCGGAAGGGACCACAAGGATCACCTAGATCCAACCTCCCCTCCCATGGGCAGGGACACCTTAGCCTAGATCAGGCTGCCCACAGCCTCATCCAGCCTGGCCTCAAACACTGGATGAGGCATTTAGTGCCATGGTCTAGATGACTGGACAGGGCTGGGTGATAGGTTGGACTGGATGAGCTTGGAAGTCTCTTCCAACCTGGTTGATTCTATGAAAGCACAGGGCTTGTTATATTATTCACTTCCAGCCATGGGGCCTCAACCACCTCCCTGGGCAACCCATTCCAGGCTCTCACCACTCTCATGCTGAAGAACTTCCTCCTCCGGTCCAGTCTGAGGAGTGCACAAGGTATCAGCCAAGCTGCCAGCGTGCAGCAGGCCAGGTGATTCAAGAGAATAAGCACTGTAAGTCCAGGTTAAGTCTTCCCTGGCACTTAAGGCACTTTCAGCAGTCAAGGACACAGAGGAACCATCACAATGACAGGTCCCAGCCCAGGCTCCTGACATGAATGGCTGAGGCCATGCAAGGACAGTGACTCCGAGGAGGCACTAGGATTTCAGCTACAGCACCTTCACCTCCTCCTGCTCCAAAGGCACAGGCTTCTTGGTACATGGTGGGGGCAACCTGCACACAGCAGCTCCTGCAACAGGATATTTCCAACTGCTGCAGGAGAGGAATTAGGGAGACCTAATAACAACCTTCCAGAACCTGAAGGGGGCTAAAAGAAGGATGGAGAGAGTCTGTATGCAAAGGCCTGTAGTGAGAGGACAAGGGGCAATGGCTTCAAACTAGAGCAGAGAATGTTTAGATTGGATATTAGGAACAAGTTCTGCACCATGAAGGTGATGGAATACTGGAATGGGTTACCCAGGGAGGTGGTTTGGACTCCATCCCTGGAGATATTCAAGGTGAGGCTCAAGAGGGTTCTGGGCAACCTGATCTAGTTGAGATGTCCCTGCTTACTGAAGGGAGGGTCAAACTGCATGACCTTTGGAGGTCCCTTCCAACCCAAACCACCCTATGATTCTGTGACCAATGCTGTCTGCAACCCCAGGCATTCCAGCATGGCTGGAAATTGTTTCAGCCTGTGTTGGAGGGGTCAGCTTTGGATACTGCTAGAAGAGCTGGGAATAAAGTGAATCCATACTACACCTCTCATTTCCAGCCCCTGTAAGAGACTACAAACCTTTAGAGGTCTCTTCCAACCCAGACCATTCTACAATTCTATGATAAGTGTGCTGAGAAAATGCAGCAACAAACAAAGCCACCAAAGCATCCCAAATGTGTTTCCCCTCCCCCAGGAACTACAGATCCCACCACACAGATGGCAGAAGACAGTTTTCCTACTCCTTTTAAGGCCATAGAGCAGTTTACACACAATCTGCCTTAAAAAGCATTCAGTACAAGGCCATCTTCAGGAATAGTGAAGGAATATCAGCATTTTTTAACCCCCATCTTGAAACTCTGTAATTAAGTAATAAAACCCACACACAATTCCAATTGAATCCACATAAACTTCGGAGGTCAGAGAGTTGCATCCTATTAGGACAATGCTGTATAAGGCAGAAACCTACCTCACTCTTCCAAAAAGCCAATGGGAGTTGGTCTGCTTATGACTTGGAAAGTCTTCCTTTGAGATAAAGGAACCACAGGATTGCCAAAACTGTTCTCATTAACTCTTAAGCTAATGGTTTACAAATGTCTGCTGTTAGCAATCCCCCAACCCCCCACACTACACATCCACAGCTTTATTTTTTCCCCCCCTTTTTTATTCTTTCAGGCACACAACACAAAAATCTTAAGAGAAGGAAAAAGAAAGGGACAGATTTGCAGAAAATAAAGATGCTTGTGAGGTTTCCAGGCAAAAAAATTATGTGGAACTAAGTGGTGTAAGCCACAGGTATCCAATCTATTAGTCATAAAGGAGTGCTAAACAAAACTCTAATTTAAAAAGCCCAGGAATTTGCTTCCCTGTTGTTAAATTCCTGGGGAGGCAATGCAAAAAATGAAAGACTTCTTACTTTCCAAATACTGGGGGCTTCTCTGGTAGCTCTTGCAAAATCGTCCAGCATCTGGTAACAAAGCTTTGCTATCACTCGGTGAACAACATCCTCACAAGGTAGAGCACTCCAGGCTTCCACCTGTCAGCACCCACGGGGCATGCAGCACCCAACTGTGCACCACTGCATGGGTGCAGGGGTGCAAAATAAACAACCAGTTACCGTTTGCAATTACTTATTCTGAACAAGCAAAAGCCCTTTCCTCAGGGCGTTTTTTACTCCTGCATCCCTGCGAGGTGAGGATGACTGAGTGGCTCCAGCTACCTCCTGGGAGCCAAACAGCTGCACCACATCAGCAAGGTCATCTCTAGCCCTGCCAGAAGCTCATCACTTTTCTCTGTCTACCCTTAAATTGAAGGTGCAGAGATGCCAAATAGCCAAAGGACAGGCAGCCAGGCCAAAAAAAGGCGCACAGGCATTTAACCTGGGAAAGCTCTTTTGCCAACCCTTTTGGTTGGGTATGTGTGGAGAGGACAAACAGCTGGAAGACACAGCTGCAAACACCACATGCAGCTGAGGAGGACACAGGTGGGCTGTAGGACGGAGCCCACCAGGAGTGGAGGGCTGTTGAAGAAAGCAGCTATTCCTGTTCTTCCCTTGCAACCTTTCCCAGTCATCGTTCCCATTTCCCTCACCCACAGTCTCATGTAACTGGTCTTAACTTGGACAGGACATGACTCGCTGGCACAGCGCAGCGTCTACACAAGGCTTAGCTTAAACTAAGGCTCAGACTGAGGAAAGCCACTTCCATTTTCCTTCAGTCATGCTCTGATTAACTCGGAGAAGCTGCTCAGAAGCCATCTCCAGTGATGCTGTTAGCTGTGTGCTCAACTCTGGAAAATCTGGATGGAATGTTTTGGGGAAGCATTTAGAAATATCCTCTCGTACACCAAACACCACCAGCAGACTACAAGGGAACACACAGGTTGAGAATCAAGTTCTGGGGCCTCAAATCTGCCCATCTCAGTCGATGAGCAAATTAACCCAGCAACAAGCACAGGGCTAACAAAGGTGATCCCTGCAGGCTTTTAACAAGCTGTGCACTTTATCTCCTGCAGCAGCCACACTGCTTCTGCCCCAAACACACCTCCGCACTCCAACTACAGCATCCAGGTCAACCCTAAGTTACATTCCCCTTTTGGAACGGCTGCAAGTTTATTTTTTGTGACTTGGCTATGAACAAAACCGAGCTTGAAAGCCTTCTAAGCATAAAGCAGTGTCTTCTGCTTTTGTGTGCAAGCCTGGAGAGTCACCACAGGCTTGGGCAGGCTGGCTCTTAGCACTCCCCAGGCACCTCTGACCTCTCAGCCCCTTCGTTTCCTGACTCTGGCGATAGTTGGCTTGAGAGAGCAGCAGGACAGGGGTCAAATTAAAAAAAACAAAGATTCCCAAGGCTGTGCCTGCCTCTTGTGCTCCCTGGGAATCCCCAGCCTGTGGCTCAGGCTCCCTGGGAGGCAGCTTCATAAAAAGAAGGGGGAAAAAAAAAAAGAAAAGAAAATGAAGCAAAACACAAACCGAAAGAAAAAACAAACCCAAACGAACCAAACCAACCCAAACAAACAAGCAACAAAAGAAAACAAAGAAGTGCTGAGGGCCTTTGAGCTGGTGTCTGTCAGTTCTTGTACAAAACTGAGCAGAGAAACAACAAAACCCCAGAGGCAGCATCAGCTGGAGGCTGGCAGAGGGTGAGCAGCTCGCTCCCCTCTGCGCCAAGGGATGAGGTGCAGAGCTACACACAGCCTTCGCCCTACTCTCCCCCCATCTGAAAGGGTACAGGATGGCTGTGCAAACTTCTTTTTCTCCTCCAATTCATTAGGGAAGCCACTCAAATGCTTTCTGGTGCAGTTAAAACGTACCACTGCAAGTGAAAAATCCCACAAAGACATGAGCCAGACCCACAGAGCAGGACTCCTGCAGGCAGAGAAAGGCGCAAGCACGCTACGGGTAAGGAACACAAACATGTCTCTATTATCTGCAGCGTCAGGGGTGTTGCAGGGCATCCCAGCCAGCTCAGACCCAGGACTTTAAAAGCTGTAGATGCAGGCTGTAATGATTGTTTTAATGTTCTTCCCCTGAGCACAAAGTCATCCCATGTGCTTGTCCCAGCTGCTGCCACGCCACCACCGATGGCTTGTCAGCTCAGCAGCTCCGGGAGATCAACAGCAGTACCCCTAGGAGGGAGCTGTGCAGTCCCAGTCAAGCACTAACAGTGGTTTCACTCAGCATGGTATAGAATAGTTTGGGTTGGAAGGGACTTTCTGAGGTCATCTAGAATCACAGAATCAGTCAGGGTTGGATGGAACCACAAGGATCAGGCAGTGCCAACCCCCCTGCCATGCCCAGGGACACCCGACCCTAGAGCAGGCTGCACACAGCCTCAGCCAGCCTGGCCTTAAACACCTCCAGCCATGGGGCCTCAACCACCTCCCTGGGCAACCCATTCCAGCCTCTCACCACTCTCATGCTCAACAACTTCCTCCTCACATCCAGTCTTAATCTCCCCACCTCCAGCTTTGCTCCATTCCCCCCAGTCCTGTCACTTCCTGAGAGCCTAAAAAGTCCCTCCCCAGCTCTTTTGTAGCCCCCTTCAGATCCTGGAAGGTCACAAGAAGGTCACCTGGGAGCCTCCTCTTCTCCAGACTGAACAGCCTCAACTCTTTCAGTCTGTCCTCACAGCAAAGGTGCTCCAGCCCTTTGAGCATCCTCATGGCCCCATCTAGTCCAACCAGTCAGCAGGGATGTCTTCAGCTAGACCAAGTTGCTCCTTTTTCTTCTAGAAAAAAAACCCAACTGTACAAGAACTCAACAAAATGGGATGAAGAAAGAGCTGCTCAGAACACAGCCCTGAGAGGCAGAGTTTGAGGGTGGCTGCAGTGCCACATTTGTGCACTTCAGAAGATTAAGCTTTTGGTCATCTCCAAAGCTAGAGTTGATGGTCCTTCAGCAAACCTCCAGGGGCTGGGTGAGAGGCTGGCTTTAGAGAGGCCAAGCCACACAGATGCTTGGCTAGATGCTACCACGGTGGAAGCAGTTTAGCAGCTTCCTGGGCTGTAGGATTCAGGGCATCGGGCTGCACAGAGCCAGTGATGCAGGGCAGCAGAACAGCTGTGGCTGTCATTCTTTGGGTGCTGGAAGAAAGGAGCACAGTTTGGGAGCACAGAGAAGCACCAGAGGAAAGATGCTGAAGTGTCACAGGAGAATAGAAAGGGAGGTAGGGAGTTCCTGATCAAGTTTCTCCAGTTAAATAGGAGGCAGTAAGAAGGTGCCATCCCTTTTCATCATTTCCATGACTCCTATTCAGCTGAAAAAAATGGCATTTTTTTCTCTATTCTTTTCCTTTAAGCCTTTGCTTCAGGAAGGGAGATACAGAGGAGATTCCCTTCATGCTGCAGCACCAAGAAATGCAGGATACCATCAGGGCATCACTCCATCCATTCGCTCTGAAGGACAGAGCCAAACCGCAGGGGTAGCCAGAGTAAGCTTAGCGATTGCCTTTGGGAGCTGGAGCCTGAGCTGCCATCAGCAGACACATGCCCTAAACCAGCAGCCTCCTCCAGATCCAGACCAACAGTCACCACTAAGGGCTTCAAGGAGCCTCCTTTGCAGCGGAGCATTCATGCATGCAGCACAGATCAAACCCATTTTAATGCTGCCCACATCAAAATCACAGCACAGAATTTTCCGTCTTTTAACCCAGAACGCAGGCAAGGACAGGAAATGCCAAACAACTCCAAACTCTAGTTTAGGAAGAGACTGGAATCTTGACTTCAAGGCAAAGAGGAAAATTTTTTGCCATCCCTGGCATAGGGATTAAAACCAGGAGAAGAACAGCTTGTGCTGTTTCTCTGCCTTGTGGCACCTAAGCCGCCTTGAGCGCCTGCACAGAGGGCTGGCTTGTCTGAAGCCTGGTGAGCATTCAAAGGAGGACAGAGACCAAGGAAGGAAGAGCTGGTGGCCACAGGGCCATGCTCATCACTGTACAAAGTCCTAGGGAGCAGAATAATAGCTTACTCCAGCACAGTGAAGAGGAAGGAAAGCTGCCATATGGAAACAGACCACAGTAAAGAAGCATGGCAAAGAGTCCTGGGAGACAACTGCATGGTGCTGCATACATGGACAGTGTCACCCTCGGGGACCTCTGAAAATTGCTCACTCCAGAGCCACATCAGCAGACACACAGGTGCACTTAGATCCATAAGATTCTTGGCCACTATTTTATCCTAGACCAGACAAGACACTTACAGCTTCCCCTCACCGGAGCTTGGAATCCAGGAAGCAAACTAAATGGGTTACGTTCAGTGGGCAAAAGAAGTGAAGCTCCAGCCTGCTTAAGTTTCATAGAATCATAGAATCAGTCAGGGTTGGATGGGACCACAAGGATCATCTAGTCCCAACCCCACTGTCATGGGCAGGGACACCCTACCCTAGAGCAGGCTGCCTACAGCCTCATCTAGCCTGGCTTTAAACACCTCCAGGGATGGGGCCTCCACCACCTCCCTGGGCAACCCATTCCAGGCTCTCACCACTCTCATGCTCAACAACTTCCTCCTCACATCCACTCTGACTCTCCCCACCTCCGGCTTTGCTCCATTCCCCCCAGTCCTGTCACTCCCTGACACCCTAAAATGTCCCTCCCCAGCTCTTTTGTAGTCCCCTTCAGATACTGGAAGGTCACAAGAAGGTCACCTGGGAGCCTCCTCCGGACTGAACAGCTCCAACTCTTTCAGTCTGTCCTCATAGCAGAGCTGTTGCAGCCCTCTGAGCATCCTCCTGGCCCTGCTCTGCACACACTCCAGCATCTCCACATCCCTCTTGTAATGGGGGCTCCAGAACTGGATGCAGTACTCCAGGTGGGGTCTCACCAGAGTGAAGCAGAGGGGGAGAATCACCTCTCTGGCCCTGCTGGCCACACTTCTGCTCCAGCCCAGGCTCTGTTTGGCTTTCTGGGCTGCAAGTGCACACTGCTGGCTCCTGTTGAGCTTCTCATCCAGCAGCACCCCCAAGTCCCTCTAGTTTCTAGCATGTAAGTCTTCAACTAACTAAAAAAAATATCCTCAACACTCCTGAAAGGAAGATTCAGGAGTTGGTTTGTTTGTTTGTTTTGTAGTAGTGTTAATGACTTGAATTGCTAGAAACAGTTCTGGGGTGTCACACGGGCCCTAGGCTGCTTACCAGCCACTGTGTAGGTTGTAGTCAGCTTAATAACCAGCAACCAGCCAAGAAATGTTGTCTTGCTGACGCCAATGACATGGAAAGAGGCTCTTTCAGTTCTGACACTCTGTCAGATTTCATCCTGTCCCAAGGTGACTGCTTGTTTTCACTCTGTAACTGATTTTGTGATTAGCTCTTTAACAAGGGTCAATAAGGAAGAGTTTGCAAACCTACCACAGCTGATAACACCAAGCAAGAACTCTGCCTTGCATGAGTCTTATTCTGACAACAAAGTTTGCTGCCACCCACCTCTGCACCACTGTCACACCCAGAGGAATTCTTCCTATCCTGCTGCTGTACACTGACTTAGAATAGAATAGAATCAGCCAGGTTGGAAGAGACCTCCAAGATCATCCAGCCCAATCTAGCACCCAGCCCTATCCAGTCAACCAGACCATGGCACTAAGTGCCCCAGCCAGTCTTCTCTTGAACACCTTCAGGGACGGTGACTCCACCACCTCCCTGGGCAGCCCATTCCAATGCCAATCACTCTGCCAACAACTTCCTCCTAACATCCAGCCTAGACTTCACCCGGCAAAACTTGTTAAGAATCAACTTGGCTTGTGTTGGAAGGGACCTTTAAAGGTCATCTAGTCCACCCTCTCTGCAGCCAGTGGGGACATCTTCAACTTGATCAGGTTGCCCAGAACTCTGTCCAGCCTGATCTTGAATATTTCCACAGATGGGGCTTCTATCACCAGTCTGGGCAACCTATTTCAGTGTCTTACCCAGCTCAGCACAAAAAACTTCTCCGGACTGTAATCACATCTGCTGCTGTGCAAGAATCATTGCTTGCTGTGTTTTGAGAGCAACACTGCTTCACCTCCCTGTAACTCAGAGCCTAGGCTAGGCACAAGGGCAGATCATCAGCAGATCAAGGGAGGTTCTTCTCCCCCTCTACTCTGCCCTGCTGAGACCTCATCTTGAGTACTGCCTTCAGTTTTGGGCTCCCCACTTGAAGAGGGACAGGGATCTGCTGAAGAGGGTTCAGCAGAGGGCTACAAGGTTGATGAGGGGACTGAAGTACTGCCTGGTGAGGAGAGGCTGAGGGACCTGGGGCTGTTTAGTCTGGAGAAGACTGAGAGGGGATTTATTCAATGTTTATCAATATCTGAGAGCTGGGGGTCAGGAGGGGGGGACAGGCTCTGCTCACTGCTCCCTGGGATAGGACAAGCAGCAATGGATGGAAGCTGCAGCACAGGAGGTTCCAGCTCAGCACAAGGGGGAACTTCTTCACTGGAAGGGTCCCAGAGCAGTGGAACAGGCTGCCCAGAGAGGCTGTGGAGTCTCCTTCTCTAGAGCCTTTCCATGCCTGTCTGAATGTGTTCCTGTGTGACCTGAGCTAGAGTGTGTGGTCCTGCTCTGGCAGAGGGGTTGGACTGGATGATCTCTTTGGGTCCCTTCCAACCCCTCACATCCTGTGATCAGCAGTGAACCAAACACAACTTGTTTCACCCCAAGTCCAAACCTTGGTTTCTTCCCAGCCTAGAGCTGAGCAGCTGAGGAGTGAAAGCAAGACCGTGGGCCCAGCTGGCACTTCTGCTCCGGGAATGCCTGTGGGCAGCAAACGCAATCCTTCCAGATTGCAGTGCAGTTAAAAGCAAAGACAACAATGAGGCAGTCCCCAGCCTGGCGATGCAATCTGTGCCGGGAGGCTCCTCGCACAGACGCGGCCCCAGCAGCGAGGAGACGCGACCCAAGCGCGGTGCCGTTTCACAACCAGCTGCCCAGACCCATGCCACCAACCTCTTCCCTTCCCAAACGGTGACCTGCATCTCTCGGTCACCCTTTCCCATGATGGAGGGGGCGTGAAGGAGCCACTCAAGTCTAATCTCTCAGTCTCCCCCCACAATGGTTGATAGTACCAAGTTTTAGAGATTCCCGTGCCAACATGCCAGTGTCTGAAACAAAGCAGAAACCTAAGCAAGAGACGGAGACACAGGGCTGCTGTCACCTAGGGAGACCAAGAAAAGCCTCTAAAGACCACTCCCGCGAAGATTTATTTCAAACAAAAGCAGAGCAAAGCAAAACTGCAAAAAAAAAAAAATAAACCCAAGAGAGTAAAAAAAAAATCATTAAATAATTCCTTAGCAGTCGCTTACAAAAGGTTCTGAGAACTTTACACAAGAGAAAGAGTCAGCCCAAAGTCAGCTCCCTAATGACAGAAATTCCTATAGAGAAAAGTTCTTTGTGCAAAGAGCACCGAGGAAAGATTCCTGTGTCACTAAACCTCTTTCTGAGGCTTTTCAGCAGTCAGAAAACACCTCGTTAACAGTTAATGTCTACATAATGCTTCTACTTTACCATCACCTGATTTTTTTTAAGGCTTACCCAGCCTTGTCAGCAGACATTGGAACTTCCACCACAGCGCTGACTCTGAATATATATATATGTAACCTGTCTGTCACTATTGCCACCTTTCAAACACAGCCCGGGGCCATTTAACACCCCTCCTTGCTCTGAATTATCAGCCACTTATGTCTCACTTAAGGCTGGAGTTTGTCACTTACGATCAGATATGTTTCATATCTGATAAAACATCTTATACTTAAAAACCAGGAGCGGATCTAGGCTGGATGTTAGGAGGAAATTGTTGGCAGAGAGTGATTGGCATTGGAATGGGCTGCCCAGGGAGGTGGTGGAGTCACCATCCCTGGAGTGTTGAAGCAAAGCCTGGATGAGGCACTTAGTGCCATGGTCTAGCTGATTGGATAGGGATGGGTGATAGGGTTGGGCTGGATGAGCTTGGAGGTTTCTTCCAACCTGGTTGATTCTATGATTCCATGACTCTATAACACAAGCATGGCTTATCTGTCCAGCAACAACTAACACAGCCTTTCCCCTTTGAACTGCTCTGCTTTCTCCAAGGGTGGACCAAACCCTCACTGAAGAACATGAAGTCAAGTTTGGTGAGTTCACATTTTCTGTTCTCATCTTAAATCTTCCTCCCTTGCAGTGTTCCTCTCCCACAGGCACCACAACACTGAATGTTGTTACCATAGAATCATAGGACCACCACGTTGGAAGAGACTTCCAAGATAATCGTAGGATCATAGGATGTTAGGGATTGGAAGGGACTCAAAGAGATCACGAGTCCAACCTCCCTGCCAGAGCAGGACAATACTATCTAACACAGATCAAACAGATCTGGTCCAACCTATCACCCAGCCCTGTCCAATCAACCAGACCATGGCACTAAGTGCCCCATTCAGGCTTTTTTTGAACACCCCCAGGGACGGCGGCTCCACCACCTCCCTGGGCAGCCCATTCTAAGGGCAAATCACTCTGTCACTGCAACTTCTCACTTTGCACTCATGAAACTCAAAAGCAGCTGCCAACACAAGCTGAAACACTCATACACTCCTTTGTTTCTATATGAGCTGCTTCAACACAATCCCTCAAGAAAATGTTGTTTAGGACAGAGGACCAAAGAGATTAATCAAGAGAGTGAGAAAGTTTGAGGCCACATGCCCCTGGCATAGATTAAGCCAACAGAAATGGACAAAGAGATGCTTTCAGGCATGTTTTGTTCCCGGCCAAACTTCTGCAGTTATTTGGATCCAGATAGGACATGTGCATGAGAAAGGGATGGATCAAGCAGAGCTTCAGTACTGTGAAACAGTTCCTGGGCTGTTCCCAAAAGCCCAGCTGTATTGCTCCTCTTGGTGCCCAAATGCACATCAAGAAATGGCAAAACAGCTTCTGTGCAGCCGTGTAAGGAAGAAACCTGTTCGTGTGAGCTCTCACACTCAATCCAGCAGGCTCCAGTGGTCTGAGTTTGCCAGATAAGCTCTGAGCAGGAATGTGAAGCCTGGGTGCTGCTCCAAACCCCAATAGGAAGCCTCTACTGCTGGCCCAGCGCAGCCCATGATGGATGACTTGCCACTGCTTTGAGTCTTACCCAGGAGATTAGATACCTCTCTAAAATGAAATGTTTTAATCTGGTTGCTGGAAGAAATCCTGCAGTGGGGAGTATCAGGCAGACTAAACCACCCTAATAATTCTTTCAGGCCTTAAAAAAAGTCTAATCTGTAATCTGAAGGTGTCAGGCATCTGTTAGCCAGAGCCAGGACCCTGTTGGTCTTCTGCAATCAAAAAGCTAGAGAAAAATCTCACAAGAGTTATCTCAAAGGAGAAAGGAGAGGATAAATGATGTTTAATAACTATTAACTTTCTGATAACAGATGGCCACTGCACACTGGAGTGCAGCCAGAGCTCTCCTCTTCAAAATCCAGGCAGATCTCGGCTAAGCACTCATCACACATCTGCATCCCCTGCCCAAGTGCCTTGAGTGGCTTCAAAGGGACCAACAGCTCCCATCCTGAGCACTCCCTGGAGGGTCAGGGAATCCTTATAACCACCTCTCCCTCTGCACACTTCAGGGCAACACATCCCCCTACCCAACATCCCAAGGACGTGTGGACCTTTATTTGAAGATGGCCTCATGTTTGCACAGATCAGATATTATTCCCTGTTGTCCTTCCTCAAAAGAGGAGCTCTGCAAGACCGCAGCTCAGAGTTTTACTTAGTAAAGAATGACTAATGCCAGAGAAAGATAGATTAAAAAACAACTATACACATTGCTTCTTGGACTGGTGTTTCTCTGAAGCCACCACTGCATCAACACAAACGGTGCAACTGGATGACAAAATTCCTCTCAGAGCCAACCAAATTAGGCAAAGGCTGCCTGAAGTCGCAGAACCTCTGCCCTGAACTGCTTAAAGATCTTCCCATTTGTGGGCTAAATCTGCTCCTCCAGATACTCATTTGAAGCGAAGCATTTAACTGCAGATTGACACTTTGATGCAAACTGGATGTCATCAGCAAATAAAAGCTTCCCTTTGAATTAGTGTTTCATTAAAATCTCCTGAAGTGCTGCGTCTTAATTACAACAGCCAAAGCTTTTCAGGAGGTGCACTCCAAAATGGCACCGCCCGCAGCATTTCACATTGTCTCTGGGCCTCGTGTTACTCACGTTTTATTCTGCCCTATAAAGCTCAGAAATACTGAAGTCCATTACCTCTCTTTCCTAGAGGTGCATGGCACAGAATCATAGAATCAACCAGGTTGGAAGAGACCTCCTAGCTCAGCCAGTCCAACCTAGCACCCAGCCCTATCCAGTCAACCAGACCATGGCACTAAGTGCCTCATCCAGGCTTTGCTTGAACACCTCCAGGCACGGTGACTCCACCACCTCCCTGGGCAGCCCATTCCAATGCCAATCACTCTCTCTGCCAACAACTTCCTCCTAACATCCAGCCTAGACCTCCCCTGCCACAACCTGAGACTGTGTCCCCTTGTTTTGTGGCTGGCTGCCTGAGACAAGAGCCCAACCCCACCTGGCTACAGCCTCCCTTCAGGGAGCTGCAGACAGCAATGAGGTCTGCCCTGAGCCTCCTCTTCTGCAGGCTGCACACCCCCAGCTCCCTCAGCCTCTCCTCATAGGGCTGTGCTCCAGGACCCTCCCCAGCCTTGCTGCCCTTCTCTGGACACCTTCCAGCACCTCAACTTCTCTCTTGAATTGAGGAGCCCAGAACTGGACACAGCACTCAAGGTGTGGCCTGACCAGTGCTGAGTACAGGGGCAGAAGAACCTCCCTTGTCCTGCTGGCCACACTGCTCCTGAGCCAGCCCAGGATGCCATTGGCTCTGCTGCCCACCTGGGCACTGCTGCCTCATCTTCAGCTACTCTCTACCAGCACCTCCAGGTCCCTCTCTGCCTGGCTGCTCTCAGCCACTCTGTCCCCAGTCTGTAGCACTGCTTGGGGTTGTTGTGGCCAAAGTGTAGAACCCTGCACTTTGACAGCTTTGGTGTCTCCACGTCCACACCCATGCAGAACCCCATTTGTTTTCCCCAGCCTTTTTATCCACAGCCAGGCCAGGTTCAAAAACCTTGACCCATTATCATCAGAAATGTGCCCTTTGCACATTCCTCCTCTCACTATGGGGAGGCACTGTGCTGCAGATGACCCAGGCCAAGTCTTCAACTCCTAACAAACTGTAAATGGCTTTGAGATGGTGAAACTCATTTGCTTTGTTGTTTTAGCCTAACACTGATTTCAAGCTAACAAAGTGTAACCTTATTACCAGAGGTTTGATCATGCCACTGCTTTTACAGCCTCAGATACTGTATTTATCTATCTAAATTTGAAAGGCTTAAAGCTACACAGAGGGGGAAGAGAGGGAGAAGACCACATCAAAGGGACTGCAAGGGCTTCATTCCACATTCATTACCAGGAGGGCTAACACCAAGCCTGCAAACAGCACTGGAGAAGTCCACCGTGGAGATAAGAGGCTGCACAAGGTGTTGTAGTGCAAACATTGCTGCCATTCTGCTCCTCATGAGGGAGCTCAGCAGTGTCACCAGAGGAGCTAAACCTGCTGTGAGCACCCAGCAGGACAGGGGCACCAGTGACCACATCTCCCTATTCACTGAGGTGCTGAGACAGCTTCAAAACACTCCTCAGGACTTCCCACTTACCCTGATAAGTACAGAGAGTGTGGCTTGCAAATGTGCTAAGAGCCCCAAATCACTCTCGAGTTCAGCCAAGCTCTGAGGTTCAGCACCTCTGGGATAGGAAAAAGCCACCAAAACGTTTGTGTTCTAAAGCAGGCTTTGCATCTATCACACACATTGCGTTCAGCCCAAGCCCTGTCCTCCGATGTGCACCATCATCTCTTCTAGAGAACACAAGCAGTTATGAACACTCAGGCCTTTAAAGATGGGCCTTTGATCTTCTTCCCAGTTATTTATTGAGGTTCACCCCAGCGGGCAGCAAAATGTAGGAACCAGAGGGGGAAGGCAGATTTTACATCTTCCCGAGTTTAACAGCCCAGAGAAAGCCATATGCACTCTAAAAGAGACAAGTTGCACCAGCTCCGCTACGATGCACACACTTGGGAGCAAAACAAGACCAAGGCATTCCTAGCCCCTTGGGATACCTCTGCATGCTTCATAGCCCTTCTGCTCTCCTCCATTCACCTCCATCCCAAAGGAAAAGCATGGGGATGTATCACATCTAAGTCCAAGTGGCTTAATGAGCTCTGTTCCCTCAGCAGCGCCGTTACCCACGTGCTGCTTCTGCAAGACCAGAGACCCAAGCAGGGAGCACTACCTCTTCGTTTACACTCAGCCCTAATCTAACATGTTATGCAAATGGCACAGGAGAGAAAATGAAACCCAAAAACCCTCCCAGCCCCTCTCTTGCCCCTGAATTACCAGACCATCTGTAGTTTCAAAGAAATTCTAGCAAGCACAGCTCAACATCTGCACCACATTAAGATCTAATTTGAAACGATTGCTGTTTGCTATCTCTCTTGGTTTCCCTGGGTAGAGCAGCTTTGATGTCCCCCAGTTGACAAAAACATATAAGAAGTAGGCATTAAAAATATCAGCTGAAAGGTAAGAACTCGTTCCCATGAACAACAGGTATCAGTGTTCAGCAAACAGAAACCAGAGCCCCCAGTGCTCACACCTCCCTCAGACACAACTACTGTGTGGGCAGGCAGATGTTGCCTGGTTTCTTCATAGCTATCACGCTATGAGTAACTGCAGCCCACTCAAAGGGTATGGCATCTCCCAGCCTGGAATTGAGAAACTGGGATATTCCCTGTTATCCCTGCCACAGCTCTCTCACAAGTTGTGCTGCAAAACTTCATGGCAGCTGCAAGTTTGATCTAAGCAAGGAATGGCAAATGAAAGCATGAGCCTAGGTAACTGATGCCTTGCAGACACAACCTGCGATTGTTCACTCCTCAGACCTCACCTCTGACTTTGGGTCATAGAATGGTTTAGGTTGGAAGGGACCCCAAAGCTCAGCCAGTTCCAACCCCCTGCCACAGGCAGGGACACCTCCCACTAGAGCAGCTCACTCAAGGCCTCATCCAACCTGGCCTTGAACACCTCCAGGGAGGTTGTGGAGCACAGAATCACCCAATGTGATCAAAGATCACGTTGGGTGATTCTGTGCTCCACAACCTCCCTGGGAAACCCTTGCCAGTATCTCACAACCCTCACTGTCAAGAACTTCTTCCTAACATCCAGTTCCAATCTCCCCTCTGCCAGTTTAAACCCATTTCTCCTCATTCTGTCATTACAAGGCCTTGTCAATAGCTCCTCCCCAGCCTTCCTGTAGATGCCCTTTAGATATTGGAGGGCCACCATAAGGTCTCCTCGAAGCCTTCTCTCCTCCAGGCTGCACAGCCCCAACTCTCTCAGCCTGTCCTCATAGCAGAGCTGCTGCAGCCCTCTGAGCATCTTCATGGTCTCCTCTGGACTCACTCCAACAGTGGACTTGCTCCCTGGCAAGGACCCTACCAGCTCCTCTGAATGTAAGTTTCACATCAATTGCTCACTGACATTTTAAAAAGAAGAGCAATGAAACCAAAATGAATTAATTCCAAGTTCAGTACAGTGGATGCCTGGTATTTTAATCAACAGGCCAGCAGCTTTCCACTTCTGTAGCCTANCTCCCTTGTCCTGCTGGCCACACTGCTCCTGAGCCAGGCCTCGACTCACACAACATCCTTCAGCGGCAGCACAGATGGGGGGAGCAGGACGTGTCCTGTGCTTGCCCTAGCTGGGTTTGGCAGATACCCAAATATGTAAAGAGCAAAAGAAAGAGATAAGCTTAGCAAGTAATTGGGAGACCTTCCACCATTTTGACAGGCAGGGCAGCAGGTCAGAGGCAGATGTGATTTGCCAGTATGTTTCTAGCATCCTGTCACCCTGGCCGTGCTCAGAGGCCAGTTTCCCAGAAGTTGTAGGCTAATGTACACAAACTCAAGCAGGGGGAAAAAAAAACCCCAACCCAGTAACAGCACTTTGGATTAAACCCATCCCAATCAGATTAATTCAGCTTTCAGTTGCACATTGTGCTGGCAAACATCATTTCCCAAGCCGTAGGTTATAAATATTTACAACTTCTGCAGTAACAAAATGTGAGCAGAACAAAAACCTGCGTCCAGCTCATCAGCAGCGGTGCTGAGTGCCAGGCACCGCAGCTTGGACGCGCAGCAGAGTCACTCTTTATCTCCAGGGATGTTTAAACACATTTCAGCTACCTGAAGGGAGGCTGAGGTTGTCTAGCCTGGAGAAGAGGAGGCTCAGGGCAGACCTCATTGCTGTCTACAACTACCTGAAGGGAGGTTGTAGCCAGGTGGGGTTGGGCTCTGCTGCCAGGAAACCAGCAACAGAACAAGGCGGGACAGCCTCAGGTTGTGGCAGGGGAGGTCTAGGCTGGATGTTAGGAAGAAGCTGTTGGCAGAGAGAGTGACTGGCATTGGAATGGGCTGCCCAGGGAGGTGGTGGAATCACCGTCCCTGGGAGTGCTGAAGCAAAGCCTGGATGAGGCACTTAGTGCCATGGTCTGGTTGATTGGCCAGGGCTGGGTGCTAGGTTGGACTGGCTGAGCTTGGAGGTCTCTTCCAACCTGGTTGATTCTATGATGAGGACAAACACCCCAAAACACAACCATCAGTGGTGGTCCATGCCTAGAAGGTGGCAGCTCAGCCCTGCCTGAGCCCTGTGCTGCCAGGGCTGCATTTGCTCCAGATTGGGCAGCCAGCATTTGCCAAGGCATCTGGTGTGTCTCCAGCTTGGACAAGCATTAAGGCCAGCAGTAGATGCTCCTTCTATGTCAAGGTCCCGTGGTGAAGAGGCCTGCAGAATTTATCAATGAGAGCTGCAGACTTCCAGGAAAGCCTGAGTGTTTCATGTGGTGTTTCAGAACAGGGACAGTTTCAGTTTACATAAATAAAGCTGACAAATGACTGGACAGACTTCTGAAACCTCCTCTGTAAACTCAGTGAGACAACTCAGCTCTGAAGTATCTCTTAATTAAAAGCACAAAGCAAACCAAGTCTCACGCACAGCTATAAAATAAAACATTAAAAAAGAAGGGAATAAAAAAGCCTGGAGAATCAGCAGCTGCCAAGGAGAAGACAATAACCACCCACAGACACACCTTCATCCTCCTCGCTTGGCTGCTTAGCATCTGCTCAGTTTTTAACCCCTCCTTTCAGGAAAAAAAAGTATTCAAGGGCAAGCAGGGATCATTTTAGGACTTCTGTTACTTGGAGATGTTTTCCTCATCACTCTGAATGCATAAAGGGGAAGGTGAGTCCATGCCCTCCCTTGTGAGCTGCACCCAAGTGTCACAGCAGCCTGCATGAACAGGAAGCCATGTTCCCAACATGAGTGCTCACAGGTGGCCAGAGGGAGGTTCAAAGGCAAACTCCATCACAAACAGTGATGCTTATTCTTTTTTGTTTTGGTTTAAATACTCAGAAGTTCTTCACTTAAATAATAACCCTCATTTTCTCCTGTAGGCAGTGTGAGACAGACACAAGGGCAGCTTCCCCTGCAAGCCTAACAGTCCCACACTTGCTCCAGCTTGCTGATAGAGTGCAGTGTCTCACATCCAGACTCACTCTCTTCAGTGGTTCCCAGTTATCACATTTTAAGCAGCAGCAAAGCCACCATGCACGAGGCTATCATTGGGAACCTATCAGGCAGAAGAGGAGCTTCCACACAGAGATCAGGCAACACAAAGCCAAGTTTTGTATCAGGAATGCATTTCCAAGCTCCTGGAAACACAGACATCCTCCCGATGTTATGAACCCCCTGACAGAGCTCTTGGAGTCTGAGGTTTAGAGTGACAACTTCTCTTTTCAGAACTGTCTAAAGTGACGCCCTCTGGGAGCTCTGTGTGCCATTAGGTTTGTGCTTTAACTTCTTGGATGCTTCACTCTAAATCACAAAGTCTGCTTGCAGCTGTCCTGAACCCTACAGCCGATCGGGGAAGCCAAGCGCCATACAAGGGCAGCCATACCAAGGCCACCAACTGCCTCCTCCTTGTTCCCCACCTACACTCAGTTAAAAATAATAGCCCAAAAGGTCTAAACTCTCTTCAGCCATCTGACTTGTCCTCAGGCTTGAAATGAGAGGCCAGCAAGAAGCACCATCTTCCTCTAAGGAAAGCTGACCTTTCAGCTTGTGGCTGGCTCAGATGCAAGCTGTAAACAACTGCAATTTATTCTTCCCCCCATAGCCATTTGTTCTCCTCTCTTCATCTCACACCACTCTGCAGAGCTCAGCTGCACTCCTGGTCAATGTGCACTAATACTCACTTATGATGTTTGCAGGAGAGGAATCCCTTTGCTTGAAATTACATCTACAACTACAGGACAGAATCACAGAATCTTATAATGTCAGAGGCTGGAAGGGATTACAGGATCACAGGCTATTAGGGGTTGGAAGAGACCCAAGAGATCATCTAGTCCAACCCCCCTGCCAGAGCAGGACAACACTATCTAACACAGATCATAGAGGAACACATCTAGACAGGCCTTGAAAGGCTCCAGAGAAGGAGACTCCATGACCTCCAAAGATCTGGTGCAACCCCCCTGCCAGAGCAGCATCACCTAGACCAGATCACACAGGAACACATCCAGGCAGGTTTTGAATATCTCCAGAGAGGAAGACTCCACAGCCCCCCTGGGCAGCCTGTTCCAGTGCTCTGTCACCCTCACAGGGAAAAAATTCTTCCTCAGGCTCATGTGGAACCTTCTATGCCTCAACTTCCACCCACTGCCCCTTGTCATGCCACTGGGCATCACCCAGCAGAGCCTAGAGCCAAGCTCCTGGCACTCACCCCTTACATATTTATACACATTAATGAGGTCACCCCATAGAGTTTCATCTTTGCTCAACACTTCATATTGCACAGGGATCGTGAGAAACACCTTTGAAATACATGATTTTGCCTCCCCCCTCCCTTTATCGTCCTTAAAGAAAGAAACAACATTTCATAATCTCCCCTCCTCAAAATCTACCTTTCCTCACCACACCCCCACATCACCTGGGAAATCTGCTTGCCCCAATACCCTTTCCAGCAATTCAGTGACATGCCAGGAGAGCTTCTAGCACTAAAGATGCAGTAGGTGGCTCTACTGGCTTGACAGTTGTTAACTCAAACCCCAAACCACTCCAGCTCTTTCCTCTATATTACAGCTGCCAGAGCTGCGTTTCCAATAAGCCTCACACCTTTCACTGTGCACTTTACAGGATGTGTTATTGCCTTGCTCTGACAGACCAGAAACAGCACTTTATGGCCACCCAGAGCACTGATGGTTCAGCATTACGCTGACTGCTCAACACCAAAACCATTAAGGCTGCAATGAAATAAAAAACAACCAAAAAATCACTCAGGATATGCAGGCACTCAAGTTGAAAGCGCAGCGTGGATGTAAGGGGTGACTGCCTGAGTGCTTCTGTGAGGTGAGGTCTCTGCAGGACTGAAGCACTCAGGTTCAGAACTATGTCTGCCTTCCATAAGTAATAAAAGATATTGCCTCTCCCCCCTGCAAAACATAAATCTGCATAACACATTACTGCTAGACACTGAGCAAGCCTACCTCTCACAAACTGCAGAGTCCACATTGCTCCCTGTGAGCACAGGGCAAGAAATCCTCTCCTGCAGGAAGCCCACGCAAGCACAGTGCTAAATAAATCCCTGCAAGGCATTTGTTCTTGAAAAGCCTTGATCAGTACTGTGAAGGCACTAAATGGACTCTCAACACCATGGTCTCTAAACACAGACCTAGAGGGTATTGGCCACAAGCTTTTATCTACTCTGGCAGAGTCTCTTTCATGGAATCACAGAATGGTTCAGGTTAGAAAGGGCCTTCAAAGGTCATCTAGTCCAATCTCCTTGTGATGAGCTGGGACATCAACTGCATCAGGCTGCTCAGAGCCTATCCAACCTGTTCCCACAGCACTGAGGCTTCTACCACCTCTCTGGGTAACCTGTGCCAGTGTTTTATCAACCTCAACCTAAAACATTTCTTCTTTCTATCTAGCTTAAACCTCCCTTCCTTTAGTTTAAAACCACCACTCCTTGTCCTTTTGCAGCAGGTCTTGATAGTAAGGCTGTCCCCATCTTTCCTCTAAGGCCCCCTTTAAGAAGACCACAGGACGCTCTCCACTGAGCCTTTTCCTCTCCAGGCTGAACAATTCCAACTCTCTCAGCCTGTCCTCACAGGAGAGGGGTTTCAGTCCTCACATCACTGTTGTGGCCTCCTCTGGCTGCAGTCCAAGAGGTCCATGCCTCTCCTGTGCTGAGGAGGGTGAGCAGACCATGTGAGCTCAGGATGGGCCTTATCATCTGCTGCATTCTTCAGCAGACTTTGGCTGTCACAAAAGCAGCAGCTAGGCTGTGCTGGTAATGACAAACACAGAGCACACTGTAACTAAGCTGACTGTGCTGAGTAGGTAGAACACCCACCAGACACCTTTTTGGGAACTGAAGCTCTTCTGGTCACCCAAAGTGATTTTACAACCCTGAATCACAGTAACATGCAGCCAGAAGCCCACTGCTTGTGGCTCCCAAGCAACTCGGAGCCTCCATGACTGCTGGCCCCGATGTCAGAGCTCCCATCTGAATGCAGTGTGTGTTACACCAGAAGGTTTTTCTACTGGCAGGCACCCAGCTAAGTAAGACAATTGTTATGGTCTTCACCACCAGCTAAGAAGATGGACATTCACCTCCTTTTAAGTTCTGCCAAGTCACAGGGTTTCAGCCTGCCATGAGAGTCGGATTCAGTCTTGACTGCCACCAGGTAGAGGAGCTGGAGTTCGAGGCCATGTTTTGTGTCAGTCTGGAAAGTGCTTGCAATCAAATAGAAAAACTCTGCTGTGTTTTCACTTCAAAAGCACTTCTGCAGGGAGAAGGAGCAGCAGCTAGTGTCTATGTCAAGCCATACATCACAGTTGTGATCAACAAAGTGAATGGTACAAGCCTCAGATTTTCTTTAATTCTCTCTTTTTTTTTTTTTTTTTAATGTTAGGTTGATTAAACCCAGAAGGAAGCAATGAGTAATCTCCAAAGCAGAAGAAAAGTGTGGGTCAAAGTGACACTACCAGAAAGACAAAGCCGTTGAGGGACACAGTGATTGCATCTCAGCAGCACTTGTGCTCGTTGAATCGTAAGCCACCGTTCCAGACCTGGACAAACTCACAATTGCCCAATTCAAAACTCTTTGCTTCCTTGAGCTATTAAAATCTAAGTTCCTCAACAAGAACACAACTGCAGGAACAACCCCAGCTGAACCCAAACGCTTTTGAACTGCCTTCTAAACCAACAGGGCAAAGAGACACAAACCCAAACAGACCTTAATGTTCTCAGCTCAATTCAGTATTAATTAAGAACTGGAACACAAGAATCTTTTCTGTATCTGGTGTTTCTCAAGCTATGGATGCAATTCCTCACTTGCTATGTAAAAAGGAGAGCCCAGCCCCAGGTTCTTATTGCTCAAAAGGCATCACAGAAACATCACTGATGGTGACAGGTCCAAGATGAAAGCTTGTGCTGGTTTGAGGCTAATTGGAATATTTTAATGAGGGAAATTAGATGACAGGCTGTGAAAAGGAAACAAATGGTGATGTCTGCTTCACTCATAGGCTTGCTGAGATGGATAAAAGCAAGGACACAAACATAGATAAGACAGTGTCTGTCTGTCAGAATCAGTGTCTGTGTTTCCTCCCTGGGCTTCTGCTACCCTGCCTGGATCTGCAGAACCCAACTAATCCTTCTGCTTCTAACCCCCCTTGATGATGCACCCATCTCACCTTGCATGTAAGGCAGACTCTGGGATTAGAGTGGAGGATGGAAAGAAGGTGGAAGGGTGGTTGGGAGCCCCTCCTGAAGACTCTGATTTCTGGGAGGGCTGTTGTGTTTCTGTATTACTTTTAACCTGTATATTATAGGTTGGGCTGGATGATCTTGGAGGTCTCTTCCAACCTGGTTGATTCTCTGATTTCTGTATATAGCTGTATCTATATGTAACATATTGTAAGTATCTGCTTGTGTAATTGTGCTAAGCTGTGAATACAAAGCTTCTGTCCAGCTGACTGAGTCTAGTCTGGGTAATTTCATTGTGGGGGTTGAGTCACTCCTAAACCATTGCAAAGCTGAACGAAGTTACCTGCTCAGCATCTGCTTCTGCCATCTTCACTCTGAGCTATCAACACTGTAGCTGGTCCTTGAACCAAAAAGGGCTGAAGAGACCAAGATTTGCACCAAATTTAGACCAAAATAAGACAGGCTTTGTTCTCAGGATTTGCAGCTACTCTTACTTGAGAAGAAAATCATAGAATCAAGCAGGTTGGAAGAGACCTCCAAGCTCAGCCAGTCCAACCTAGCACCCAGCCCTAGCCAGTCAACTACACCATGGCACTAAGTGCCCCAGCCAGGCCTTGCTTCAACACCCCCAGGGATGGTGACTCCACCACCTCCCTGGGCAGCCCATTCCAATGCCAATCACTCTCTGCCAACAACTTCCTCCTAACATCCAGCCTAGACCTCCCCTGGCACAACTTCAGACTGTGTGCCCTTGTTCTGTTGCTGGTTGCCTGGGAGAAGAGACCAACCCCACCTGGCTACAGCCTCCCTTCAGGTTCATTTGCCTATGTGTTTATGGTCAGCTCTCCTGAGTTCAACGTGGCCAGTCTGTTCAGGAGTACCTTAAACCTCCTTATTTCATGCCCTGAGTGACCAGAATCATTTTGCAGGGTTTTTCACTACAAAAACAGTTCAGTTTCCAGCTCAGAAGGTGATGGCACAGCCAAGCACACATCTCCAAGCCAGACACGAGGGACTATGTATTTAATCAAGTGTTAGTACATTTTCTCTGTTAACAGCAAAGGATTTGGTGCAACAAGTTCCTTCTTTCCAACGTCTCCATTTCCAGCTGAGCACAGAAATAGCAGCATTTGCAAATCTCTGAGTCCAAGCAATGCATGTGAATGTAATTGCTGGGGCATTTTATGTGCTGCAAGGGCTATATTGCAAGATGATTGATTTCTTACAGCTGAAACTGTCATGTTCAGGCAACATTAAACTTTGAGCCATGGTATTTAATCTGCAGTGTGTCACAAGATCTAAATTAGAGAGGACAAAATTGCACATTCTTTTCCAGCCCTCCAAAACCTCAGAAATATACTGATGGCAGCAAATTAGGGAACCCAGGGATTTCCTTCCCTTTCTCAGCTGCAAAATAGCACTGAACAGGTAACTCATTCTGTCTGGGGAGGCAGAGGAGATGAAATGCATAACTCCCTGTGGGAATTTATTACCCCAAAGCAACAATATTTTCCTCTCAGTCTACCCCAGAAGTGTTGGGCTGCGATACGCAGCTCCAGCTCCATGCCCCAAACTCCCAGGGAGGGCAAAACATCACAACCAAGTATCAACTGAACAGGTTCAAAATACCAGATTCTGTTCCTAGCCATCAGATAAGCTCTCCAGTGAAAGCAGTGCCCTGTATAGCACAGGAAAGCTCTTTCCACCTCACTCTAAACCAGGGATTAGAGACACCAGAGCTGTGTTTTGTGGTGCAGTTCCAAGACCAGCTTTGGTTCACAGCGCACTTAGTAACGTAATATGAAGGTTTTCTTTAGGGAACAGCTACTTTCCTCAGATTTCCAGGCTGTTTATGGACCTGAAAGCCCAGGTTAACACATCAATTGGTTTGTACAAGGTTGAAACCAAAACCACTGAAAAAAAAACAAACCAGGGAATCTAAACCCAGCAACAAGTTAGAATTGGAACACAGGTACTGGCTGATGTGCAGCAGGAAGAGAGACTGAAAAAAGGGAGAACTGCATAACTGACATTACCCAGCCCACAGAAATCCTCTTCTAGTGGTCATGAGTGGCTCTTGATGCCAAGCAAGATGCCATGCTGAGATACTGGAAGGTGTCCAGAGAAGAGCATCAAGGCTGGTGAGGGGCCTGGAGCACAGCCCTGTGAGGAGAGGCTGAGGGAGCTGGGGGTGTGCAGCCTGCAGAAGAGGAGGCTCAGGGCAGAGCTCATTGCTCTCTAAAAATACCTGAAGGGAGGTTGTAGCCAGGTGGGCTTGGTCTCTTCTGCCAGGCAACCAGCAACAGAACAAGGGGACACAGTCTCAAGTTGTGTCAGGGGAGGCATTGACTGGATGTTAGGAGGAAGTTGTTGGCAGAGAGAGTGATTGGCATTGGAATGGGCTGCCCAGGGAGGTGGTGGAGTCGGCGTGCCTGGAGGTGTTGAAGCAGAGCCTGGCTGGGGCACTTAGTGCCATGGTCTGGTTGATTGGCCAGGGCTGGGTGCTAGGTTGGACTGGCTGAGCTTGGAGGTCTCTTCCAACCTGCTTGATTCTAGGACTCAAACCTTGAGGCCAACTCATTGGCCATGGGCTCAGCAGCATCCCAAACGTGTCAGTTCAGAGACACATCCACATGGCTCAACACAGCATCTGTCCTCCACTGCTTTCTGCATCCCTGCCAGTCCCCATCACAGCCAAAGGACTGGCTTAACTAAAATGCTCTGATTTGACTTACAGCCTACACCAACTTTTCTCTCAGGTTACCAATTTAAAGCATAAGACTAAAACACCTCATTAAAGCTCTGCAAAGCCTAGAAGTGCCAAATGCTGCAAAGGAGCTAGGGAAAACAATTATCCATCAGTTTATTTAAACTTGTCCACTGAAAATATTTAAGCAGGAATTTCACATAGAGATAAGCCACTGGGTAAGGCAAGAGGTTATGGTAAAGATATGAGCTATAGCTTGTGTGCAAGCATAGGTTACAGCAAGGGAGCATTAGGATTAGATAGCATTTCCAATTTAATCCCCCCCCCCTTTTTTTTTTGCAGTTGAAAATAGTTTTATTAAACAAGTTTTGCAAAGGGCTGGAGTTTTCCATGCATTGTCTGAGCCTGAAGGCAGTTTTCCTTGTAAGACTTTAAGCAACGTTAAGTCGGAGTTATGAGCGCTAGAAAAATCAGCAAACACAAACCAGGGTTTAGACAATCCACTGGTTGAAGGGAGGGGGGGAAGGAAAAAACAACCAACCAACAAGACCCCCAACAATCTCATGGGAAAATTTATCCAGGATTATTTTTTTTCTTACAAAGCAGAATTTTTCTGAACATATGGGCACCTCCAACCGGGAGAGGGGAAACCTCTGCGCTGGGTAGTCCACACATCATGAAATACAATCCCTTCCTCAAAGCCCTGACAATCTGGGGGCTACATCCAGAGACTCAAACCAGCCAGGAAACCTCAAAATAATGCAGTGGCAGACATAGTTGGGGATATGGAGAAAGAGAAAGCTTGAGGACAATGCCTAAGTCATAGCTGGGAATATGGAGAAAGAGAAAGCTTGAGGACAATGAATGCATAAGCCATAGCTGGGGATATGGAGAAAGAGAAAGCTTGAGGATGATGACTGCATAAGCCATAGCTGGGGATATGGAGAAAGAGAAAGCTTGAGGACAATGAATGCATAAGCCATAGCTGGGGATATGGAGAAAGAGAAAGCTTGAGGACAATAGATGCATAAGCCATAGCTGGGGATATGGAGAAAGAGAAAGCTTGAGGACAATGAATGCATAATGCATGGAGTGAAGACAAAGTTTAAAACTTCTATGGCAGCATCCCAGCAAAGTGAGCGTAGCACTTGGGGAAGAAACTCATTGTAAATAACAGAAACTCTCAGTTCCCCCTCAATTTTTATCTTCCTAATGAATATTTTGTGATTTCTTTCCACAACAGCAAGGAAGACCCTGCCATTCCTTATGGCTTCTCGCCCCTCCAGCCAGCTCCTTTCAGAACTGGCAGAAAAATGTGATGGGGGAAAAGCAAAAGGAGCTCTAAAAGCAGCAGAGTAATGCTCCACTCTCCAGTTATTCCTCTTCTCCCTGCACTACAGTGTAATTTCCTCTCCAAGGTATACTCTTTATCGCTGGAGATTAAAGGCACATTCTGTGGCTGTTTGATTTGGGCTGTGCTGAGATAAACAAGTAAACTGCAGGAACACAGGGGCTGACAATCAAGATCAGTTGAGTTGACGGCAGCCAGATAAAAAGAAGCAGGTCAGGGTCTGGTTTGCTTCATTTTCTTACACATCCTCTTGCCCCACTACACACAGGGCTCTAGGAGGAACTGCTGCTCACTGACACAAAATTACCTTCTTGGTAAGAAAAAAAACGTTAAAAGTAACTTTTGGAATGAAAAAAAGAAAATGAACAATCACAGGTGGGATCCACATTCAGCAGCAGCAGCCTCTACAGCTTCACCTGGTTCTGGAAATAATGGAAAGAAAGACAGAAAGGCACTCAGAAAGGAAGGAATGGGGGGAAGGAAGGAAGGAAGGAAGGAAGGAAGGAAGGAAGGAAGGAAGGAAGGAAGGAAGGAGGGAAGGAAGGAGGGAGGGAGGGAGGGAGGGAGGGAAGGAAGGAGGGAAGGAGGAAAAGAGGGAAGGAGGGAAGGAGGAAAAGAGGGAAGGAGGGAAGGAGGAAAAGAGGGAAGGAGGGAAGGAGGAAAAAATGAAAGAGGGCATTGGCATGGACTGCCCAGGGAGGTGGTGGAGTCGTCGTCCCTGGAGGAGTTCAAGACAAGGGCACTTAGTGCCACGGTCTTGTTGATTGGCTAGGGCTAGGTGGTAGGTTGGACTGGATGAACTTGGAGGTCTCTTCTATAGAATCAACCAGGTTGGAAGAGACCTGATTGATTCTATCATCCAGCCTCCTTTTAAACACCTCCAGGGACGGCGACTCTACCACCTCCCCAGGCAGCCCATTCCAATGCCAATCACTCTCTCTCTGAAGAACTTCTTCCTAACATCCAGCCTAAACCTGCCCTGGCACAGTTTGAGGCTGTGTCCTCTTCTGTCACTGGTTGCCAGACTGAAGAGATCAACCCCACCTGGCTACAAGTCGTAGGGAGCCTGCCCCATACCCTGTGCCTCCACCTCTCTATCACACCCACTGTCACCTGGCTTAACCTCCACTATCTACTCTGTTATATAAAATCAGACATCCTGACATTTCACAAGTTAAGTTTCAACAAACAGCTGTAAACCTCCCACCAAACCAACCCTAAACCTCAGAGCTGGGGCAGCCAAGAACAGCAACACTTGCGCTGCGCTGGGTAAAGTGCGTTCCCTTTTACCCCAGAGAGGGCCAAGGTGACACTCAAGTTGTTTAAACTCAGTTATTTACCCAAACAAAACCAAGCCACTAAAAGCTCAAAGCTTTGCAGGATTTTGCAGCTCTGGAGGATTAAACTTCCTGCATCTCCAAAGACAAGCATGGCAGGATGCCTGCTCCTGCCAGAGACTGCCAAAAGGTCTTGTAGGGCCATTTCCTAAATTAACTCATTCCTAGTTTCATGATTTCCTTTGGGTTTGGAGTTCTTGGTCTCTTTGGTTGTTTGTATTTTTTTTTGTTGGTGGGTTGTTTGTTTGGGGTTTTTTTTGGGGGGGTGTTTTGCTTTGGTTTGGGTTTTTGGTTGTTGTTGTTTTTAAATTAACCAGTCAAGAAAGAGAGTTAGCAAAACCCTTACTTTTAGGCTAAAATAGGTCGATAATAAATGAAGCTGCTATGGCAAAGAGTTAAAAAGAGGCATTCGTGGTGTACTGTGGTGGGGCCTTCACTGGTGGTTAAAGCTGATGCTCAGTTCAACTGAGCTGAGGAAGCATATAACAGTGTTCATAAAACAGATTCAAGCTGAGCAGGCAAAGCCTACACATTTGCAGCTACCCTCATAAATAGCTGAGTCGAGGTAGGAATAAGCAGAGAAAGGGGGGGGAAGTTTTAAAAGGATAAGGAACAAGAAAGCTTCTTGATCCCTAAGGATTTATTCTGAGTCTATTGTCCAGTTGGAGCATACCACAAGGAGGATATGAGGACTTCAGGAAAGCAGAAAGGAATTGAGTTTGAGGAATCATAGACCTGTTTTGGTTGGAAAAGAACTTTGAGGTCGCAGAGGTAAAGATCTTGTTATCATTGGGATATTTGTGTGGCAGGCTGGGCCAAGGGTAATAGAAGTGTGGAAAGAAGCCTTTCTGAGATCAGAAGGAGCTTGTAGTTTGCTCTGCTGTACCATGAGAAGTTTGTGGAGCACAGAGCTGAGCTCTCAGCTTGTGGCCAATCTTTACACAGTTCAGTTCTGCAGCAAACTGCCTCTGGTGCTTCGGAGACCCCCATGGCACAGAGCAGCTCCTGTGCTCTGCAGGTGTGCTGCGGGGAGATACACTCGGCTGGAAGAATTTGGTGTTAAAACACATTCAAGAACAACAAAGCAACTGCCTCAGCCTGACCACAACAACTGACACATTTAGTAAATGTGTTTTTAGGCTCCCAGACAAAGTCAGTCTCCTAAAACTCCTTTCTCTCCTTCCTTCCCAAAAGTACCCTGTCTCATGTGCAGGCTGGCACACAAGAGGCTGAGCTCTGTACCGTTTGGAGGACCCAGCTGAGAGCCTCAAGCCCAAAAAAGCTCTGCTAAATGGCAAAGAGCCTAGCTGCAACACATCAACGTGGTTGGGATTAAGAGGACACCTGCAGAGAGCAGCAGCATAGCCAGAGGTGCTTAGGGCAGGAAGCAGAGCCCCATGGGGATGTCATGGCCACCAAGTCTAAGGTCTGCTTCCCACTGACTGAAGGTAAAGCAAAAGGAGAGAGGAAAACAAATCCCCATAGTCACAGAGCTGGGGGCATCTGCCCTGCTGCATTTTACCTTGGAGAACAAGAGAAAGGTGGATGAGCCATGGCCAGTCAGAGGAGAGCCAAAGAGCTTCACAAGAACCACTACAATTCATGCAGTTGCTCCCCAGGGGAAGATGAGCATGGACGTGGAGGTACAGGCTGAAGAAGAAAGTGCTTGTGCAGAAGGAATAAAATCAAGCCAGAAAGAATTTAACAGGAAAGGTAACTACAGGAGCATGTGGGAGGGTCTTAATCACTCTTTAAAATAGCTCCTGTGCTAGTTTGAGCCTAGCTGGGATATTTTAGTGAGAGGAATTAGATGACAGGCTGTGAAAAGGAAACAATGGTGATGGCTGCTGCACTCATTGCTGAGATGCATAAAAACAAGAACATAAACATAGATAAGGGAGTTGCTCTCGGGCTCTGGCTGCCTCCCTTCTCTCCCTCACCTGCTGTCTGTGTAACTAATCCATCTACTTCCTAACCCCCCTGGGCCAATTCTCCAAACTCACCTTGAATTAAGGCGAAGTCTGGGATAAGGTAGAGGGGTGGGAAGAAGGTGGAAGGGTGGTTGGGAGCCCCTCCTGGGGACTCTGGTTGCTGGGAGGGCTGTTGTGTTTCTGTATTGCTTTTGTCTGTTTCTGTCTATAGCTGTAGAGATTGTAAATAACTGCTTGCAAATTGTGCTAAGCTGTAAATGTAAAGCTTCATTCTTTAATTTCCAGCCACTGAGTCTAGTTTGGGTGATTTCCTAAGTGTGTGTGGGGGTGGGTAACACCCAAACCATCACACTTCCATGGATAGTATCTTGAGCTCAAGTTGAGGAACGATGAGTTGCAATACTTGCATTAGCCTGTCCAAGTGGTTGTGCTGAAAACCCAGAGCTGCAGAATATCCAAGCCTCATCCCTTAGAATAGAATAGAATCAGCCAGGTTGGAAGAGACCTCCAAGATCATCCAGTCCAACCTAGCACCCAGCCCTAGCCAATCAACCAGACCACGGCACTAAGTGCCTCATCCAGGCTTTGCTTGAACACCTCCAGGGACGGTGACTCCACCACCTCCCTGAGCAGCCCATTCCAATGCCAATCACTCTCTCTGCCAACAACTTCCTCCTAACATCCAGTCTAGACCTTCCCTGGCACAACTTGAGACTCTGTCCCCTTCTTCTGTTGCTGGGTGCCTGGCAGAAGAGGCCAACCCCACCTGGCTACAGCCTCCCTTCAGGTAGTTGTAGACAACAATGAGGTCACCCCTGAGCCTCCTCTTCTGCAGGCTGCACACCCCCAGCTCCCTCAGCCTCTCCTCATAGGGTTTGTGTTCCAGGCCCCTCCCCAGCCTTGCTGCCCTTCTCTGGACACCTTCCAGCACCTCAGCGTCTCTCTTGAATTGAGGAGCCCAGAACTGGACACAGCACTCAAGGTGTGGCCTGAGCAGTGCTGAGTACATGGGAAGAATAATCTCCCTTGTCCTGCTGGCCACACTGCTCCTGATCCAGGCCAGGATGCCACTGGCTCTCTTGCCCACCTGGGCACACTGCTGCCTCATCTTCAGCCTACTATCCACCAGTACTCCCAGGTCCTTTTCTTCCTGGCTGCTCTCCAGCCACTCTGTCCCAGCCTGTAGCGCTGCTTGGGGTTGCCATGGCCAAAGTGCAGAACCCTGAGTATCTCCATGAGTATCTGCTCTCCACGAGATCTGAGCATGCAGCATTTTGGCCAAAGAGCACATTTCATTAAAAAAGAAAAAAAAAAAGAAATCCCTTCTTTTGAAAGCAGAACATAATAAAGCGAACGAGAAGCACACGAGCAGCATGATGCTCATTTATTTCTTATATGGCCCAGAAGGAATGCAATTTCAAATGTGCACTTTGGCAATCCATCACAGGAGCTTTCAGACTGCACCACTTTCAAAGAAGGAACTAAGATGAGCAAGATGCTGAACGTCGAGAAATGCCTACCACAAACACCAGAGCTATCAGGCACGAGGAGAGCTGCGCTACAGAACCATAGAACTAACCAGGTTGGAAAAGACCTCTGAGATCACCAAGTCCTGCCTAGCACCTAACCCTTTTCATTAACTAAACCATGGCACTAAGTGCCTCATCCAGTCTCCTTTTAAACATCAACAGGGATGGAGACTCCACCACCTCCCTGGGCAGCCCATTCCAATGCCAATCACTCTCTCTGCCAACAACTTCCTCCTACCATCCAGCCTAGACCTCCCCTGGCACAGCTTGAGACTGTGTCCCCTTGTTCTGTTGCTGCTTGCCTGGCAGAAGAGACCAACCCCACCTGGCTACAGCCTCCCTTCAGGTAGTTGTAGAGAGCAATGAGGTCTGCCCTGAGCCTCCTCTTCTGCAGGCTGCACACCCCCAGCTCCCTCAGCCTCTCCTCACAGGGCTGTGCTTCAGCCCCCTCCCCACCTATGGTAACCTTCTCTGGACACCTTTCAGCACCTCAACCTCTTTCTTAAATTGAATCATAGAATAGAATCAAGCAGGTTGGAAGAGACCTCCAAGCTCATCCAGTCCAACCCATCACCCAGCCCTGTACAATGAGATAGACCATGGCACTAAGTGCCTCATCCAATAAAGTGTTGAAACTGTACCCAGAGAGGGGTACCCATGTAAGAGAGCATTCCCTGGTCCCCAGAGAACTCACTGGAACATCTGGCCTGGACCGTCCTGCCTCAGATCACAGAGATCAGCTCGGGTGCAGCTCTCCTGTCTGGCAGGCTGCTCTGAACACATCTGTGGAGCACTGTTTATATCAGCACAGCTGAAACATCCATCAGCAGAATGCAGAAGAGGGGCTTTAATTAAAATATTTATAGACTGCAGGTGACAGCCATTGCAACTTGTTGGGTAGAGCACAGCCAGGCAAGATTTGCACAAGCGCTCATCTCCGCTCTCTTGGATGACACTGAAGATTGGTGCCAAATGCCTGGTTTGTGCACACAGCAGTTGGGTGTACAGACATGGAGCTTTTCATAGAATCACAGAACCAGACAGGGTTGAAGGGGACCACAAGGATCAGCCAGTTCCAACCCCCCTGCCACCACACACTAGATCAAGCTGTGTAGAGCCTCATCCAGCCTGGCCTTAAACACCTCCAGGGATGAGGCTTCCACCACCTCCCTGGCAACACATTCCATGTTCTCACCACCCTCCTGCTGAAGAACTTCTTAACATCCAGTCTGAATCTACCCATTTCCAACTTTGTTTCATTCCCCCCAGTCCTATCAGTACCTGACAGCCTAAAAAGTTCCTCCCCAGCTTTCTTGTAGCCCCCCTTAAGACACTGAAAGGTCACAATAAGGTCAACTCTTAAGGAGCCTTCTCCTCTCCAGACTGAACAGCCTCAACTCCCTCAGTCTCTCGTAAGCGAGGTGCTCCAGTCCCCTCTGAGCATCCTGTTGAGCATCAGGAGCATCCCAAGCCATGGGCAGGATGAGAGATGACAAACCACTGCAGAAATCCATTTTCACATTACCTCTGATGGAGCAGAAGTAGCTTTGCCATAGGATAGGTTGAAGCAACCAGCAAGCTGCTCACAGTTAAAATTAATGGGCAGCCTTGCCCTTCCTTATCTAGGAAGCAATTATTTCCTAATACAGGCAGTGAAGTCATGCCAGTTTTGCCCTCTGGGCCTCACAAAGCACACAGTCTAATTCACATTATCCAGGAGCAGCCAAGCCAAAAATTTTTGAGAGGCAGAGATATTCTTATATCTGCTCTCATTAAGCAATTTCCTGTGGTATTTAGCGAGTGGCTACAGCCTGCCAGCACTCCTGACAGCCATCTCCCTACCAGTGCCCAGGGTTTTCAAGGTGTCTCTTTGGGTTCTTTCATTTTTAATGGGTGTTTTTAGGGACTAACAGTGATGCCTGAACAGCTAAGTCTGGCCAAGAAAGCACAACCCCAACTCTGTCACCAGACTGATTCCTGCTGCTGGCTCAGCAGGAGTCTTAATGCCAGGTTACACTCATCTGCCCTGAGCAGGAAAAAAACCTCAGGGTTTAGAGTTTTTCTGAATCTTAAAATTAACCTGCTGGAAAACAATAAAAATGAGTGTCAGACACATCAAGCAAACAACCAAACTCCTATTTTGCCAGCAGTTTGCCAAGCATCCCCATCCCAACTAAGCCTAATTTATTTCACACCTTATCCATAGCACTACTGCAGCCATTTGAATCCAGCTGTATCCTTGCTAGTTTGCTGGGGGGGTATGATTTGGCTCCAATATCACCTTCTGGGGGAAACAAAAAGTGACCTGAAAGCTTCAGTTCACCAATTTTCTGACATTTTTGGGTCTCATTTACATTTCAAATTCCATTTTCTTTCCCTGAAAATACATTTCCTTTGCTGCTGGGAGTTGTAGACGTGAAGCTCTAGAGAGGACTACATTTCTCATGCAGCTGAAGGAACCAGCTTGAGAGGGTTAATTGAACATTACAACACTTGTCAAACTCAAGCATGCACTGATTTGTTTTTATTTGACAAGTTTAAAAGGGGAGAAAAAAAAAGAAAGAAAGATTATAAGGGAGGAAAGAAAGAGAAATCCCAAGATAAGCACAAGTTTGGATTGAATTAAACTTAAGTCAGTCTGGACTCAGTTGATGACAACCTCTGCAAGGAGACTAAATTGATAAATGCCTCATGCTAATGGCAACATTGGAGCCTAGCTCCACAGTGGACTGTTTTCAACCACTACAAATAATCATCACACTGCTCAGGCCACACCTTGAGTGCTGTGTCCAGTTCTGGGCCCCTCAATTCAAGAGAGATGTTGAGGTGCTGGAAGGTGTCCAGAGAAGGGCAACAAAGCTGGTGAAAGGCCTGGAGCACAGCCCTGTGAGGAGAGGCTGAGGGAGCTGGGGGTGTGCAGCCTGCAGAAGAGGAGGCTCAGGGCAGACCTCGTTGCTGTCTGCTGATACCTGACGGGAGGCTGTAGCCAGGTGGGGTTGGGCTCTTCTGCCAGGCAACCAGCAACAGAACAAGGGGACACAGTCTCAAGCTGTACCAGGGGAGGTCCAGGCTGGATGTGAGGAGGAAGTTGTTGGCAGAGAGAGTGATTGGCATTGGAATGGGCTGCCCAGGGAGGTGGTGGAGTCACCGTCCCTGGAGGTGCCCAAGCAAAGCCTGGCTGGGGCACTTAGTGCCATGGTCTGGTTGACTGGCCAGGGCTGGGTAATAGGTAGGACTGGATGATCTTGGAGGTCTCTTCCAACGTAGCTGATTCTATCATTCTGTGATCATTCTCCCTGCAAACCTTCAGGGACTAAGAACATCACTGAGACTTGTGTGGTGCTGTACTCTACATCCTTTTGCTGCCACAAGCTGGACAGAAGCAGCCCTTCAGAGATAAGGGTTCTTAAAAGCAAAGAGCAAAAGAATTTTCTCCACATTAAACCAGGCTTCAAGATGGGATTGGAAGTGCTCTGGAAGCATTTATATAATTGAATTATAATTTGCTTCATTTAGGCTTGTGGTCTCTGCTGCACTGTCCAGTGCACAAATCAAGGCATTTTGTACAATTCAATTACAAATATACTCAGGAACCTTTTAATCTCAGATTAGGTTTCCTAATTGATTCAGTCTGTCAGCATCAAGCCTCTGTGTTTGCTGAGTTCCTTCAAATCATGTGCAAAGTCTAACAGTGACTTATTTCAGATGTTTATAGGCCTCAAAAAGGAAAAAGGAAAAAAAAAAGAGGTACAATTAAGTGTAATGTATAGGTTAAGGCTGATTTTATGGACCAGATCACAATTACAGAAGTGCAGGGTGGGAACATTCAGCAGAGTAGCAGCAATTTGTACTTGGGACTCTTTCTCTGCTACTTTTAAGCTCTGGTTTTGTCTTGGCTTGAAGAGAAGGCTCAGGGCTGACCTCATTGCTGTCTACAAATACCTGAAGGGAGGTCGTAGCCAGGTGGGGTTGAGCTCTTCTCCCAGACAACCAGCAACAGAACAAGGGGACACAGCCTCAAGTTGTGTTGGGGGAAGTATAGGCTGGATGTTAGGAAGTTGTTGGCAGAGTGAGCGATTTGCCATTGGAATGGGCTGCCCAGGGAGGTGGTGGAGTCACTGTCCCTGGAGGTGTTCAGGAAAAGCCTGGATGAGGCACTTAGTGCTATGGTCTGGTTGGCTAGGGCTGGGTGCTAGGTTGGCCTGGATGATCTTGGAGGTCTCTTCCAACCTGGTTGATTCTATTCTATTCTATTCTAAAAGAGTACATACACTAGTGAGCTAGAAGGCAAAATGTAGAGCATAACCACTTTGCACCAAGAAAGAAATAAAAGCAGCAGAAGACAGAATCTTTGTATTGTTAGCAACTGGAAAAGATCCATAGTAGTACATCTGTTAAATAAACCTCTTAAAGCTCTTGCCTCCAGTGACAGACAATGTCATGCTCTGCTGATAGACTTGTGTAGGCAACACACTTCCTTGAAAACCAAAACCAGGTGCTACCACTCTGGATTTCAACAAGAATAAACTCTGCACACATCGTTTACAGAATCTGAGTGAGTCACAGGAGCTTCATCTTCCAGAGAAGCAACCATTTCTCCTGCTCTGTGGTCTATCCCGAGAGCTGGCTTCCCGCAGAAGCTTGCTCCTGCTCCAAACTAGCCTGAGATCAGAGGTGGTGTTCATCAGAATGGTTTTTGATCCATTTCAAACGGCTCCCACAGCCAGAAGTACTGGCAGCATTGTGAATCACCTCCCAGCTTTTCAATGGAAGTCTTTTTGCAGAAGTCCTAATTTCTTATAGCAGAATCTGACTTTGTTTTGTAAGTCTATAGTGCAACATGGCACTGGCTCAGCAGCAGAACAGGACTCATCTCCTGCTCTTCAGGCAGCTATCCCAGACTCAGCAGTGCAGATCCAACTCTGCTAGCAATTATACCCACACAAATGCACAGGCCTTGAAGGAGTTGTGTTGGATTCACTCTTCTTTGCTGTATACTGCATTAAAGCCACACCACAGTGGCCTCCCATGTCCTGCCCCACCTCTGTTAACATACTCCAGCCTGTCCATATCATCTACCACCTTCTCATAAGCTCAGTACCTTGAGCCGTGCACCTCTCTCAGCTTATTCCCTCAGCCTCCCTTCCTTGCAAAAAAGCATACTTTCAGATAGCACATTTCATGACATGTAGACAATGGTTACCCTTCTAGAATCATAGACTCAACCAGGTTGGAAGAGACCTCCAAGATCATCCAGTCCAACCTAGCACCCAGCCCTATCCAGTCATCTAGAATCATGGAATGGGTTAGATTAGGACCTTAAAGATCATCTAGGGTAGGGTGTCCCTGCCCATGGCAGGGGAGTTGGAACTCGATGATCCTTGTGGTCTCTTCCAACCCTGACTGATTCTATGATCTAGTTCCAGCTTCCCTGCAGTGAACTGCAGTATCTGAAGAGGGCCTACAAAAAGGCTGGGGAGGGACTTTTTAGGCTATCAGGTAGTGATAGGACTGGGGGGAATGGAGCAACACTGGAAATGGGTAGATTCAGACTGGATATAAGGAAGAAGTTGTTGAGCATGAGAGTGGTGAGAGGCTGGAATGGGTTGCCCAGGGAGGTGGCTGAGGCCCCATGGCTGGAGGTGTTTAAGGCCAGGCTGGATGAGGCTGTGGGCAGCCTGCTCTAGGGTAGGGTGTCCCTGGGCATGACAGGGGGGTTGGAACTGTCTGATCCTTGTGGTGCCTTCCAACCCTGACTGATTCTATGATTCTATGAACTCACTCCACCAGACCAGGTTGCTCAAAGCCCCATCCAACCCTACCTTGAACACTTCCAGTGAGAGGGCACCCAGAACTTCTCTGAGCAACCTGCACTGCCCTACAGAAGTCGAGGAAAATGGGCAGAGTCACAGAGCATTTGGTTTGTCAAAAGCAGGGACTTGTGTACCACAAGCATCCACTTCAAAGCCCAGGTTTAGTAGGATGACTGGTGCTGTATTTCCCACTTGTTTTAGTTTGATGGTTCAGTGCACTCAGTTTCATGAAGTAGCATTCAGCTTCTCACCAAAAGCTCTTAAAAATGAGCCAGTGAGAAGGAAACCACTGAGCAGCTACCTAAAGTGAACCTCTAGAAGCATGGCAAGTGTCAGACTAAGTTTTTCCCCTTTCTGCTTGGGTGGGACCAAAGAAGAAGGAGGAAGCTTTCCACCTTCCACAGCATGTGTTGTGTGTTTATAACAAGACAAAGTAGCCTGTTTTCAACACATGATATTCATAGTCAGACCACATCAAACACTTACAAATGCTCCTTCAGCCTAAACACTTAGCACTTTACACAAGAGAACTGAACTTCAGTTGTAGCTAATCACAAGATAAAAACTCAGTAGCACAGGAGAGGAGGTCTACTGAGCTGCAACGGTTTGAGATATGCAAAAGGAGGTGGGTGGGGAGGGGGGGGAGGGTAAGCCCCTCCAGCACAGAGAGCTGCCCAGCCAGACGTGCAAGCACAAGTGTGAGCCTAATGGGTGACTTTGTGTTCTCCTGCTGGCATGCAAGGATGGCTGAGCACGGATGATGGATTTCACACTCCACTGTTAAATGTCACAGCCTTCCACAGCAAGGCTTAGCCTTACAGACCAGCATCAGGACCCAGGGTGGCATGGGGTGGGGCTGGCTGGAGGACAACATATGTACTGTGGATTTATTGGATTGCTTTGCATTGTTCAACAGAACCATAGAATCAAGCAGGTTGGAAGAGACCTCCAAAATCACCAAGTCCAACCTAGCACCCAGCCCTGTCCAATCAACCAGACCATGGCACTAAGTGCCTCAGCCAGGCTTTGCTTCAACACCTCCAGGGATGACGACTCCACCACCTCCCTGGGCAGCCCATTCCAATGCCAATCACTCTCTCTGCCAACAACTTCCTCCTAATACCCAGCACTAATAGCACTGTGTGGGCAGCATACTGATGGCAGCACTATCCCCCCACTGCCAGGGCTGGCACAGCTGCAGGTGGGGGTCTGCACCCAGCTTTGAGCCCCCCAAATCAAGAGCTAGTGCCGATCAAACCCTTTTACAAAGGGTGCTGGGCAAGAGTCCTCCAGCAGCCCCTTACCAGTGATGTTTCCACGACTCAAGGCAGAAATGATAGCAGCTCGAAGTGTTCACACTGAGATGTTTCCTGAGGTAAGAAACCATTTTTTCATTCTTTTCTCCAGAGCCTAATTTAATGTGCTTCAAAAGTGCTGCCCTTTGGCGAGGGTGCAGCCTGTGCCCTTGCAAAGGGACAGGCCTGCTCAGAGACTTTCTTGCCATAAAGCCACTGCTGACTTTTGAAGTGTTTTTGCCACTCCATTACAGCTAGGAGAGTTTTAACCAAACCAATAAAAGGGCATTTAACAGCCCTTTGGGGATGCTCATCATTGCACCCAAGTGAGTGACACAGGCTGCTCCAGCTATTATTCCAGCACATCATACTGGGGTTTCCTCATGTTGCTTGGTTTGGAGATCTCATTCTGTACTTTGACCTTACCAAGCTAGAATGCAATGATTTCTCTGCCTGTGTCTCGTGTCACCAACCCCTGCCACAGGCAGGGACACCTCCCACTAGAACAGCTTGCTCAAGGACTCATCCAGCCTGGTCCTGAACACCTCCATGGAGGTTGTTGAGCACAGAATCACCCAATCTTCTATCACATTGGGTGATCCTATGCTCCACAACCTCCCTGGGCAACCTGTGCCAGTGTCTCACCACCCTCACTGTAAAGAGCCCTTTCTTAACATCTAGTTTAAATCTCCCCTCTGCCAGTTTAAACCCATTCCCCTTTGTCCAAAATCTGTAAATAGTCCCTCCCCAGGGGAACTATCAGGAGGGGGGGAAAAATGACATTTTTTTCACCTGATTCTGTAACAGCTCCATGAACTACAAGCCTCAGGCCACTTGGTTTCCAAGGGATGTACCATGATCAACAGTCCTAAATTGAGGTTTCTGGGTGCTACATATCATAATGTATGTGTAAAGCTGCTACAAAAAAGAAGGGAAAAAATACCAAGGCATAGCTTGCCTCTCCCAAAACACCCACCCAAGCTCTGCAGGCAAGTTCAAGTGAATGATCTTCAGGCTCTGGAATTGCTGATCACACTGAAGGCTTTAGCATCAAGCTAAAGCATAGACTCTATTGTCTTCTCCAGGTTTAGAAATAACCTGGTGAGTGTAGCTGCACTTCTATACTCATTGACACAGAGGAGACCAAATAGTCTGCAGAGAAGTCATCTCAGGGGATTTATTTGGATTTTCCCTTTCCCCCTTTCCTCCACCCCAAGTGAAACTTAAGTATCCTGTGTACAATGCTGGGATATGGCTTGTGCATTTTAATGTCACAGACATCTTGTAGAGGGCCTACAACAAAGCTGGGGAGGGACTTTAAGGCTCTCAGGTAGTGATGGGGCTGGGGGGAATGGAACAAAGCTGGAAATGGATAGATTCAGACTGGATGTGAGGAAGAAGTTCTTCAGCATGAGAGTGGTGAGACCCTGGAATGGGTTGCCCAGGGAGGTGGTGGAAGCCTCATCCTTGGAGGTGTTTAAGGCCAGGCTGGATGAGGCTGTGGGCAGCCTGCTCTAGGGTAGGGTGTTCCTGGGCATGGCAGGGGGGTTGGAACTGGCTGATCCTTGTGGTCCCTTCCAACCCTGACTGATTCTATGACCAGGTACTGAGCACTCAACCATGTTAACATATCAAACAGCCAAGACAAAAATGCACCTGGAAAGCTTCCCAGGATACAAATCACACACTGGCAGGGATGCTCTCTGCAAATGGAATCCAGTTGGTATCACACTGTAAACTCATTCAGAGTTCATTCTAAGAGGGAGTCAGTCCAGAGGAAAATCACTTGTGATTTCAGCCATCTTTTGAAGACAAGCTTAAAGGCAACCTTAAAGGCAAGGATGTTTTCATAACAGGAACAAAAAAAATACTGACCAGGAATTATCTCCCCCTGCTCAGGATTCTCAATGCTTTTTGTTCAACAACATTACAGAGATGGGAGAGGAAAGGTGAAGCTGCAAGCTTCAAGATGTATTAAAATCCTTTTATTATTTCAAAGAACATGGTAAAAATTACCTGAAACTGCAAGGAGATTCTGCAAGCAAGTCAACCCAAAATCCAGCAAGTGATTCAGAGGAATCCTGATGAAATTGGAAACACCATTTCTTCTCTGGTGTGAGAGAGAACTCCACAGGAGAGACAGATAAAAGTTGCTGCAGCCTGCCAGAAACTCAGTTACCTCCTGTTTGAGTGCAGCATATCCAGAGATCTCCCTTATGAAGACCTCACAGTGTGGTATCTGTTGCCTGCAAGCAAAATGAAGACTCCCAGAGAGCTTTGCCTTACCCCAGGCCCCAAATCAGGAGGTATTCATGGAGCAAGTGGGAGAAGTGAGAGAATTTTGAGCTGCCTGTTCTCTGATTATCCACATTCAAACACGTTTTTGCAAGGCAGGTTAACCCAACTCAAGCATCACGGTTCTGTGTTTCTGCTGTAGGTGATGATGCCAGAATCTAGAGCAGCTAAACTGGCATCACTTGTCAGCAGCATCCAAAAAAATCCTGGAGAACCACCACAGAGATCATAGAATCATAAGTTCAGTCAGGGATGGAAGAGACCACAAGGATCAACCAGTTCCAAACTCCCTGCCATGCCCAGGGACACCCTACCCTAGAGCAGGCTGCACACAGCCTTATCCAGCCTGGCCTTAAACACCTCCAGCCATGGGGCCTCAACCACCTCCCTGGGCAACCCATTCCAGCCTCTCACCACTCTCATGCTGAAGAACTTCTTCCTCACATCCAGGATGAATCTCCCCACCTCCAGCTTTGCTCCATTCCCCCCAGTCCTGTCACTCCCTGACAGTGTCAAAAGTCCTTCCCCAGCTTTTTTGTAGCCCACTTCAGATCCTGGAAGGCCACAAGAAGGTCACCTGGGAGCCTCCTCTTCTCCAGACTGAACAGACCCAACCCTTTCAGTCTGTCCTCACAGCAGAGCTGCTGCAGCCCTCTGAGCATCCTTGTGGCCCTGCTCTGGACACACTCCAGCATCTCCACATCCCTCTTGTAAATCAGTCTAATACTCTATGAAGCAATACTTTAGAAAGAGTCTTCTCATAGTCTCGATTAACCATGACAGGACAAGGGGCAATGGGTGCAAGCTGGAACAGAGAAGGCTCCACATGAACATAAGGAAAACCTTTTTCACTCTGAAGGTGAGAAAACACAGGAGCAGGCTGCCCAGAGAGATTGTGGAGTCTCCTCTGGAGACATTCAAAGCCTGCCTCGATGCATCCCTGTGCAATCTGCTGTAGGTGATCTTGCCCTGGCAAGGGGATTGGACTGGCTGATCTCTACAGGTCCCTTCCAGCCTCTAACGTCCTGTGGTTCTGTGATTAACTCCTGAAGTGAATGACAGAGATGACTTACAATCAGATCTGCTTGATGAAAATGAAGCTGATTTTGTATCATGTTACAATCATAGAATCACAGAATGTCAGGGGCTGAAAGGGACCTCAAAAGATCATCTGGTCCAGCCCCCCTGCCAGAGCAGGATCACCCAGAGCAGACCAACTGGTTAGGACTTATTCCACTGTATTCAATTAGCCTGAAAACCTGTATGAAAACCGCACCCTGATGCGCGTCGGCTCCAAGGGTACCAAGTCACTCACACAGATCCCAAGCTGCTCTGGCCAGCAGAGCTCTCTGTCATTTATTTCCTAAGTGCATGGCATTCTGGCACACCACAGGTCAGGGATTTCATCTGATTTACCTCAAGGGTACCCTGAAGAGTCAGTGCAGCATGAGCACACATACACATTTCATAAAGGCCCTTCAAGAGTAACATCTGCTATTGATTCCATCTGAAAACTCAGAACTAATCACTACAAACAGTTACTTAACCTTCTCTTTACAAAAAAATTACTGGCAGAGAGTGGCTGCCCCTCATGGATAAAGAAGCTTTGTTGTCCCTTTCTGATGACAGAAATCACAGAATCACAGAAACAGGTAGGCTGGCAAAGCCCCTCAGGAGCACCAAGTCCAATCTAGAACCCTGCTCTACAAGATTCACCTTAAACCATAGCCCTAAGCACCACATCCAAACCACCCTGAAACAGAGCCAGGCTGGGTAACTCCACCACCTCCCTGGGCAGCTTATTCCATCCCCTGACCACTCTCTTCAGGAAAAACCTTTTCCTAGTGTCCAATCTAAAGCTCCCCAGCCTCAGCCTGAGTCCATTCCCCCTTGTTCTGTCTCCAATTCCCTGTGAGAAGAACCCAGCAGCAGCCTCTCCCTTCAGTCAGCAGTAGGCAGCAATGAGATCTACACACAGGGAGAAAAAAGACTCTGGATAGAGAATTATTCCAATCCCCTCATTGTCCCTCAACTGCAACCATCACTTAGCATCTGCAAGATTTCAGTGCAGGTGGCAAAGTTTAAGGCACACAACTGCCATGGTGAGCCTGGCCCACAGCCCTCCCCTTTCAACTCACTCTTCCTAGGACAACACAACCATTTGTCTTCCTCTCAAGACCTACTTTAGAGCTACAGCCACATTCAGCAAGGTCAGGCATGCTCATTTATTGGGACTAGGGGGGATGCAGCAAAGCTGGAGATGAGTAGGTTCAGACTGGAGGTGAGGAGAAAGTTCTTCCCCATGAGAGTGGTGAGAGCCTGGAATGGGTTGCCCAGGGAGGTGGCTGAGGCCCCATTCCTGGAAGTGTTTAAGGCCAGGCTGGGTGAGGCTCTGGCCAGCCTGCTCTAGGGTAGGGTGTCCCTGCCCATGGCAGGGGGTAGGAACTGGCTGATCCTTGTGGTCCCTTCCAACCCTGACTGATTCTATATTCTACTTCCAGACCTAGCAAAGACCAGATTTCTTGCACCCATTCTCCAAAACAGCTCAGGCCCACCTAGTGCCAACCTGAGGCTTCAGGGACTGAGAGGTCTGAGAGCAGTCCCAGCAGCAACTTGCCAAGGGGGTGGGTAGAGCCCAGGGGCTCCCAGCAGAACACCAGGTTCGTACCTAAGTTAGCTCAGCTGCCTCAGCACTGCAAAGGGCAGCAGGCACTGGTGCTCAGAGGGAGCTCCTGCAGCAGCAGCTGCTCTGAGGAGGAGGAGGAGGGATTTTGTTTAGGGCTGGATAAGTCACTGGCTTCACAACTTGCAGCAACTGACCTTTGGGGAAAGGAAGGAACTTTTGCCAGAAGTAAACTTTCCCAGTCATCAAAGGTACTTTCATGCATCTCAGACAGCTCCACCTGCTTTGCAGCTGAGTGTGTGAAGCTTCCTAATGCCATTTTAGGAGCAAGGTGTTAACTGCTCAGCAGTAGGTCTGCTGTGCTACATCAGCTTTGAATCTGTCTCCCCGGTCCTCAGCAGTATCCTGCATTGCCACCAGTCCCATTAACGTACTGGGACAGACAGATGCAGGTCTGACCTCGTGGTGCATTTCTCAGGCAGCCTCAGCATCATCATCCTCCTTCTCTACCAAGAAATTCAGGGCTGTGTTTTGTCCCTCGTGGGCACTGCCACTCATTTCACTCTCCAGCTACCGAACTCCCCCCTTAGCACTGCACTTAGTAATGGGGCTGTGGAAATAGGAGCTGTGTTAATGTAAACAGGGATGTTTTCAGGCTGAAAGTATTCAGGCAATTGAAAGTTTTCCTAAACAACCCCAAACCTTTTTCCAAGTGATTTTCCTCATGGTTAAGCAACAGACACACACATTAATTAAAGTGTTCATTTAACTCAGGTCAGAATTAGTTGAAGGCCTTTTGGTGCTCAGAGGAAAAAGCAAACTGGAAACCATTCTCAGCAGAGAAAATTATTCACTCATTGGGTTTCTCACTACCTGTGGCTTTCTGGGGATAACTGCTTATAAACCACTTTAATTGGAGACTTCCATGTCACAGTGCATGTCTACAGCCCTCAGAGCAAGCCAGGTGACCAATTTTCCCTCCAGCCTTGCTGGTTCAGGAGGCTACCCAACATACAGAGATCCTAACTTAGCAAACTCCTCCTGGCAAAGTCTTGCTGTGCCTTCCCAAAGCCCAGCCTGGAGAGAGGAGGCTGAGGACTTTACTCTGCAGATATTTAAGAACATTTGGTCTTATCTCCCAAAATACAAATAGCAATACATATCAGTTCCTAAGACACAGCCCAGTCTCAAACACTGTTTTGTAGCAGCACAGAGCAGCCCACCACAGGTTACTTCATCTCTGGTATTGTGCATGCCTTGAACACAAAAAGGGCAGTAAGAAGCAAGACCTTCTTGCTGATTTTCCAGTACATTGAAATACTAATTTTTTTTTGTACCTATCCAGCAGTCAATCCTCTCCCATTACTGAACACAGCCTGCCTCAAGTAGAGAATCACAGAATCATAGGTGGTGGATTCACCATCCCTGAAGATGTTTAAGAGGAGCCTGGAGGAAGCACCCTAGTGCCATGGTTTAATTACAAGGGTTAGGTGATAGGTTGGACTCGATGATCATAAAACCAACCAGGTTGGAAGAGACCTCCAAGCTCATCCACTCCAACCTAGCACCCAGCCCTAGCCAATCAACCAGACTTAGTGCCATGGCACTAAGTGCCTCATCCAGGCTTTTCTTCAACACCTCCAGGGACGGCCACTCCACCACCTCCCTGGGCAGCCCATTCCAATGCCAATCACTCTCTCTGCCAACAACTTCCTCCTAACATCCAGCCTAGACCTCCCCTGGCACAACTTGAGACTCTGTCCCCTTGTTCTGTTGCTGGCTGCCTGGCAGAAGAGATCAACTCCACCTGGTTACAGCCTCCCTTGAGGTAGCTGTGGACAGCAGTGAGATCCCTCCTGAGCCTTCTCTTCTGCAGGCTGCACACCCCCAGCTCCCTCAGCCTCTCCTCACAGGGCTGTGCTCCAGGCCCCTCACCAGCTTCATCATCCTTCTCTGGACACCTTCCAGCACCTCAACATCTCTCTTGAATTGAGAGGCCCAGAACTGGACACAGCACTCAAGGTGTGCCCTGACCAGAGCTGAGTGCATTAACCTCTCCAGGGTAAAACCTGTATTCTTTACTGTGCATGTATATTATGCACAACTCCCCCACTCAAAACCAACCCTGTGTAAGGGGTTATCAGAAGTCACTGCATTTTAAAGGCACTGAAACCAGTCCAGGCTAAGGAGTGCTCTAACACAGAGGCAGAAATGGTGGTGTCTATAAGCAGCAGTGTGAAAACCTCTGTCTGGCACGGTTCTTTATGGCTAAGTGCACAATAAACAACTGGGGTTTAAAATGTTAGGTATGTGAAAACACATCAATACGTCTGCCTGAAGGATTCCAGGGACAGCCATAAACATTGTGGACCATGATAAACTCAATTAGTTCAGTAAACAAACAAGACACTGATATATCCTCTCTTCAGAAAGACTGAGCACCACTGATTGGGTTTTGGAGTCCTACATCCTACAGTCTAGTGGGAGGTGTCCCTGCCTATGGTGGAGGGTTGGATTTGGATGAGCTTTAAGGTCCTTTCCAACCTAAACCATTCTATGATTCCAGCCTGCACTAACAGACACTGCTGCACATGAAGGTTCACACTCTCCTCTTTACACCCATGGCCACCCGGAACTCTTCTGCAGCAAATGCTTCTTGGCACAACTGCTTAATTATGTCTGTGGGGCAGAGACAGCCCCAAAGCCCCTTCTGCCCACCAGTAAGCTGAACTTATAATCATAGAATGGTTTAGGTTGGAAGGGACCTCAAAGCTCAGCCAGTTCCAATCCCCTGCCATAGGCAGGGACAACTCCCACTAGAACAGCTCACTCAAGGCCTCATCCAACCTGGCCTTGAACACCTCCAGGGAGGTTGTGGAGCACAGAATCACCCAACGTGATCTCTGATCACATTGGGTGATTCTGTACTCCACAAACCTCCCTGGGCAACCTGTGCCAGTGTCTCACCACCCTCACTGTCAAGAGCTTCTTCCTAACATCCAGTTTAAACCTCCTCTCTGCCAGTTTAAACCCATTATTCCTCATCCTGTCATAACAGGACCTTGTCAATAGTCCCTCCCCAGCCTTCCTGCTGGCCCCCTTCAGATACTTCATGAGGACATTTGCTTAAATCATTATTTCCAGTCCCTGCTCCCAGTGGGGATCTTGCTTTTGGCTCTCCATAGCCTCAACTGCCCACCAGGCTGCTGGAGCTTCTGCCTGTGGGTAGGAACTGCTGCTACTGGGCACACAACTGTGTGTTAGCAAAAAAGTTATTAAACTCCACCAAACTTGCTGCACTGAGGAATCATAAACCCATAGAACAGGAGGGGTTGGAAGGGACCTCTGGAGAACAGATGAACCTAGATCGGGTTGCACAGGAACATACCCAGGTTGGTTTTAATTGTCCTCAGAGAAGAAGACTCCACAACCTCTCATAGAATAGAATCACCCAGGTTGGAGGAGACCTCCAAGCTCAGCCAGTCCAACCTAGCACCCAGCCCTGGCCAATCAACCAGACCATGGCACTAAGTGCCCCAGCCAGGCTTGGCTTCAACACCTCCAGGGTCAGTGACTCCACCACCTCCCTGGGCAGCCCATTCCAATGCCAATCAC
>WAAF01014463.1:101349-179877 GCA_013400475.1 Tricholaema leucomelas | reverse complement strand
AGGGGGGGGGGAAGGAGGAGAAGGGGGGGGAAAAAGGAAGAGGAGGGGGGAGAAAAAAGGAGGAGGAGAGGGGGAAAGGGGGAGAAAGAGCCCAGCAATACACAAAACAACCCCCAAAGCTTTGAAGAGTATTTAACTGGCACCAAAGGCAAACCACACAGCAAAGAGCAGAGAGAGAAGCCAAGCAGTGCTGCCAGAGCTGCTGTCCCCCTGAACAGTGACGCTGCTCCAAGTGCCCTCAAAGGTCCTGCGATGCACTCCTGTGTGCCAGAATGACCCAGCACAAGCAGGCCACTCATGCCTGCGAACTCAGCTTTATCCCTGCTCTCTCTTTGCTGCTGCAGCACCACTAAGATCCCACTGATGCTCCTTTGCTTCAGTGCTTGACCCTTCATGAGCTCCAGTTGCTCTCACCTACAGCAGTGGTGCACGGTTTGGGTATTACCCACTCCCCTACATGTAAGAAAATCACCCAGTAGTAGACATCACCATGGATTCCTTTTCACAGCCTATAATCTAGTTCTTCTCACCCAAATATCCCAGCTGGGCTCAAACTAGCACTAGTGGCCATGCCATGCACCAATCCTCCCTCCCAATTTATTCCAGCATTCATATTCCCAAAGCAGGAAATTCATTGACAACCCCTCTATGGTCCCTCTGCTGTGGATTTGATTCATTTATCAGTTCAAGCTCTGTGTGACAGAGGGAAGATGTCTGGGTGGGAGTTGACTTTTCTGAGTTTACCAGACCAATTGCATGGGCTCCATGTTCTTCATCTTTCCTGACTGGTTTCCAGCCACTGCTGAGGCAGGGGAAGACACTCGGACCACAGGAGTTGACTGTCTGTGAATGCCTACAACTCCCCCAGAACCCACAGAACCTCCATGACACCACACTACAGCCAATCTAGCAGAATGCCAGAGCCTTGCTTTGCTCAGCTCAATAGAAACACCCCATCAGGAGATGGGGAAGACCATCACCACACTTCTGTAATCATAGTTTTGGGCATTTTGGGAGCTGAGGTGGGCTCTGAAGGAGATGTTTTCCATCTCACCACCCAGGCACTCAGCCTAGGTAGGAGGTAGGTGAACTGGCAGGGCTGTGCCTGACCCTGCTGGATATGGACACTGGCCTGGCAGAGCTGCCTCCCACCAGCACCACAGCCCTCACCTGCTCTGCACACCAAGTTATTGACCACCAACCTCAAAGCTGGTACAGAGAAGCCAACATTTGGCTGCCAAGCACCACATGAACAGAGGGCTCCTGTTCTGCCCTTCCGTCCCTCTAGGGTCAATAGCCACTGTCCCATAAAATCCTCACTGCCAAAGCACCCAGCACAGAAGCTGGTAAAACCTATCCCCTGAGGGAGCTGGGGGTTGTTTAGCCTGGAGAAGAAGAGGCTTGGGGCAGACCTCATTGCTCTCTACAAGTACCTGAAGGGAGGTTGTAGCCAGGTGGGGTTGGGCTCTTCTCCCAGACAACCAGCAACAGAACAAGGGGACACAGTCTCAAGTTGTGGCAAGGGAAGTCTAGGCTGGATGTTAGGAGGAAGTTGTTGGCAGAGAGAGTGATTGGCATTGGAATGGGCTGCCCAGGGAGGTGGTGGAGTCACCATCCCTGGAGGTGTTGAAGCAAAGCCTGGCTGGGGCACTTAGTGCCATGGTCTGGTTGACTGGATAGGGCTGGGGGCTAGGTTGGACTGGATGATCTTGGAGGTCTCTTCCAAACTGGTTGATTCTATTCTATTCTATCCAAGAATTGCATTAGAACTCCATTTTCCTCTCCCAAAGCAGAGGCCTCTCCCAAGGGAGAGCCCCTCCATGCACACACAGAGCGGGGACGCTGCTTTTTGGGAATAAAGAGCCACACAAGCTCCCCCCAGCTCCCTCCACAGCCTCAAACGTGCTCCAGACTCCAGCAGAATAGCTGCAGGGCTGGGCTGGCGCCTCTCAAGGAGCTTGTCCATTACAGCAGACTGACTCAGAAGAATCCCCAAGCCCTCTATAATTGATTTTATGCATATTCTGTAGATTTTATGCATATTTCCTATCTTTCCTGGCAGCAGGGGGGATACAAAAGAAACCCAGTCCTGGATTACTCGCTGAACAGATGGGAAGAGTCTCCGGCCCCTGCAAGAAAGCACCACTGATGAAAATTCAAAGCAGCCGTGCTACAACTGTAACACCCAGGCCAGTTTAGAGCACCAGTGGCTGGATGTCTGCTGCTCCCTGACTAAGTGTGCACTTGCAGCCTAGAAAGCCAACCAGAGCCTGGGCTGCATCAGAAGTGTAGCCAGCAGAGTGAGGGAGGTGATTCTCCGCCTCTACTCCGCTCTGCTGAGACCCCATCGGGAGTACTGCATCCAGTTCTGGAGCCACTATGACAAGAAGGACGTGGAGATGCTGAAGTGTGTCCAGAGCAGGGCCAGGAGGATGCTCAGAGGGTTGCAGCAGCTCTGCTGTGAGGACAGACTGAAAGAGTTGGGGCTGTGCAGGCTGGAGAAGAGGAGGCTCCCAGGTGACCTTCTTGTGGCCTTCCAGGATCTGAAGGGGGCCACAAAAAAGCTGGGGAGGGACTTTTAAGGCTCTCAGGGAGTGACAAGACTGGGGGGAATGGAGCAAAGCTGGAGGTGGGGAGAGTCAGCCTGGATGTGAGGAGGAAGTTCTTCACCATGAGAGTGGTGAGAGGCTGGAATGGGTTGCCCAGGGAGGTGGTTGAGGCCCCATGGCTGGAGGTGTTTAAGGCCAGGCTGGCTGAGGCTGTGTGCAGCCTGCTCTAGGGTAGGGTGTCCCTGGGCATGGCAGGGGGGTTGGAACTGGCTGATCCTTGTGGTCCCTTCCAGCCCTGACTGATTTATGATTCTATGAAAAAACAAGCAAATGCCAAAAGCTTCCTATTTCTTCAGCACCAAATGCACCACGCCAAAGAAAAAGTGCCTCCCTCACAACTCCTCCACACTATCCCTTGAACACTTTTATCCTGCCTTTTATAAAGCCTGGAGAGCTGAGTATTACCTGATAAATTCTGAAACAATAGGGTTTACAAGTGCAAGAAACACTTCCTTCCCCCCACCCCACCTCTTTTTAAACTTCTTTGAAACAGTTTGCTGGGATTGCTGCCAGGATCTGGTGGAAAGTTTTCACATCTGGGCTGTACAATTAAAATGTCAAAGCCAGAGATTATTTAGTGTATTAAGAGGAAATCTGAAGAAAAGCCACACATCTGAAAGAGTCATATTCTTCACTGACTTATGCCAAGACTATCTCCTCATTCACTGTGAGCCAGTATTTCATACCTTCACTGCTACAGGGATCCAGCCACTTTTCAAACTTGTACTGCCACTTAGAATCATAGAATGGTTCAGGTTGGAAAAGCCCTCTGAGACTGGCAACCCAATACCACTGTGCCCACTAAACCCCATCCCCAACTGCCAGGTCTGCACAGCTTTTGAACACCTTCAGGGATGGTGACTCCATCACCTACCTTCCCCGGGCAGCCTGTTTCAATCCCTGACCACTTTTTCAGTTAAGAGTCTTTTCTAATATCCAATCTAAACCTCCTGATGGCAACCTGAGGCCATTTCCTCTTGTCCTGTTACTTATCAGCTGGGAAAAGAGATCAGCCTCCACCTCCAATCTCCCTTCAGTAGTAGAAAGCAATGCGGTCTCCCCTCAGCCTCCTCTTCTCCAGGCTAAACCTCAGTTCCCTCAGCTGCTCCTCCCAAGGTTTGTGCTCTAGACCCTTCAACAGCTTTGTTGCTGTTCCCTGGATGCACTCCAGCACCTCAGTATCTCTTTCACTTTGCCCACTTCTCCCCTCACGTTTCTTCCTCCTGTCCCAGCAGCAGCAGCAGCCTGAGCCCCTCCCTTCCCAGCACAGCATGCACCAACAGCAAGCCTGCTGCAAGCACAAATCATTTTCTCTGCTGGCTTTGTGACCAGGGTTCAGCAGCCCTGCAAAAAGTCAGGATTGTGGGAGCCTGACATTAGGTGCCAAAGCACATCTGTGACACTCTTCAATCACTAAGGCTATTTCTAGAACCCTCTATAACAATTTTAGATCCAAGATATTGTTATGCAAAAGAAACAAGTTGAAGATGTTCAGGCCAGCAGGTTCCTACTCACCTGCTGCAGATCCGCACTGGAGTTTGCAGATGTGCAGCAGGATGCATACAGCAGACCAGCAGCACCAGGATGATGCACTCAAAGCCAAAGAAACTGCATTCACAAACTCAAGGAGAAGGGACAAAGGTTTTGTCCTTTGGAGTTTGGTTGGCGTGTGAGAGGCTTTTTGTTTGGGGAGAGGTTATATATAAATCAGTCAGAGGGACACCCTGGATCCCAGCAGGCTCACCATTTCCACTGGCTCTTCCATGAACCACAGAGGCAGGACAGTGCTTGGACATGAGGAGCAGCCCTGCTCCTGCTTCTGGGGAAGAGGAGGCTCAGGGCAGAGCTCATTGCTCTCTTCAACTACCTGAAGGGAGGTTGTAGCCAGGTGGGGTTGGGCTCTTCTGCCAGGCAACCAGCAACAGAACAAGGGGACACAGCCACAAGCTGTGCCAGGGGAAGTCTAGGCTGGATGTTAGGAGGAAGTTGTTGGCAGAGAGAGTGATTGGCATTGGAATGGGCTGCCCAGGGAGGTGGTGGAGTCACTGTCCCTGGAGGCGTTGAAGCAAAGCCTGGATGAGGCACTTAGTGCCATGGTCTGGTTGATTGGCCAGGGCTGGGTGCCAGGTTGGACTGGATGAGCCAGGTTGATTCTATGATTCTCCAATGTGGCTCAGGGACCTGCAAGTGCAGAACCAGTGAGAAAACAAGAGCAAGTCAGGTTCCTACAGGACCACTTTCTCATGTGGTTTGTCTGGTTTTTATACAGCAGGGGCAGGGGAGTGAAATTCAAGCTTGATAAAGCCTTCCTTATGCCAGTGCTTGAAATTTGCAAACAGATTTCTTTTTTACACAATAATTCAGTGGGGGAAAAAATTACAGTTTTCCAAGTGATAGGCACCCCAATTTCTACCAAAACATAACCAAACTGTTTCCTCCTGAAGGTCCTTTCTGCAAAACAAGAGGTGTCATAGACCACTGCCTGCTAGTTTGAAGATAGGAATATTTTGGTGAGAAGAATTAGATGATAGGCTGTGAAAAGAAAGCAATGGTGATGTCTACTGCACTCATAGGCTTGCTGAGATGGATAAAAATCAAGAACATAAATATAGATAAGGGAGTTGCTCTTGGGCTCTGGCTGCATGCACTTCTCTCCCTGACCTGCTGTCTGTGTAACTAATCCTTTTGCTTCCTAAGCCCCCATGGCTGATTCTCCAANCCCCTAAGCCTCCTCTTCTCCAGGCTAAACAACCCCAGCTCCCTCAGCCTCTCCTCATAGGGTTTGTGTTCCAGGCCCTTCACCAGCCTTGTAAGGCAAGGTCTGGGATAAGGTAGAGGGGTGGAAGGGTGGTTGGGAGCCTCTCCTGGGGACTCTGGTTTCTGGGAGGGCTGTTGGGTTCCTGTATTACTTTTAACTTGTCTATGTCTGTCTCTAGCTGTATGGATTGCAAATACCTGCTTGTATGCTGTGCTAAGCTGTAAGTAGAAAGCTTCATTCTAATTTGCATCTTAGCTGAGCCTAGTCTGGGCGATTTCATCAGAGTAGGGGGTAGGTAACAGCCAAACTATCACACACTGCCACTCACACAGCTGTCCAGGGATGCAGCAGATATTTAAAGGAGACTTCCAGCCCCACTCGATTTTGCTAACGGATTCGCAGCCTGTCCTGTCCTTGTCATGTAGGCACACGCCCTCCTCTTCCCAGCACACATTGCCATGATCCAAATCAAACCAGAATCATCAGAAAAACACACTGCTTTCTCACTGCTGGGCCCATTCAATCCTCTATCTCGTTTTCCCTGGTGCTTTGCCTCGGGCTGTGCAAATAACGACGAGCTTGCCGGAGCCAGAGCGAAGCCCAGATTTGGAGAGCAGAACTACAACTAATGGCTTCGAGATCTGATAATGTGAACCAGAGCAAGGAGGAAATTGTTTTGGCAGAAGGGAGCAGAGCTGGAACTGAAAGGTCAATCTATTTCAAGGAGTGGTACCACAGGATTACAGAACAGGCAGCTAAACCGCCTGCAGGAAATGCGATCATCTTCTGGGTGATCTCCTCTACAAGAGACACTCCAATGACTGCATCACTCTATGCATCCACAGGCCTAATAAAAGCCTCTGTGGCCTAATAAAAGCCTTTCAATCCCAATAAAGAAGAAATAAACCTGTTAGCAATAACCAGAACCGATACTGCCCAGCAAAAGCTAGAACCGGAACCGAGGGCAGCCCAAGGATTTAAAGTTACAATTCCCATTAGGAGCTACCTTAGGACTGCAACTGCAGAGATACCTGGGATTAACTCAAGAGGGTAAGGCAAGGCTCAGTGAGTGTGGGCTGTGCTGTTGCAGAAGGAAGGGCTTGCTGACTACATCAATGTCCTTATGCAACTTGCTGCAAAAGTACAAATCCCAGGCACAGATCCAGGCTGGGTGGTGAATGGCTGAGAGCAGCCCTGAGGAGAAGGACCTGGGGGTCTGGGTTGACGAGAAACTCAACATGAGCCAGCAGTGTGCACATGCAGCCCAGACAGCAACCCTGTGCTGGGCTGCATCAAGAGCAGTGTGGCCAGCAGGGCAAGGGAGGGGATTCTCCCCCTTTACTCTGCTCTCATCAGACCCCACCTGGAGTCCTGTGTGCAGTTCTGGAGCCCCCAGCACAAGAAGGACATGGAACTGCTGGAGCCAGTCCAGAGGAGAACCACGAAGATGCTCAGAGGGCTGCAGCAGCTCTGCTATGAGGACAGGCTGAGAGAGTTGGGGCTCTGCAGCCTGGAGAAGAGAAGGCTTCGAGGAGACCTTATAGTGGCTTTCCAGTATCTGAGGGGAGCCTACAGGAAGGCTGGGGAGGGACTATTGACAAGGTCTGGTAATGTCAGGACGAGGGGGAATGGGTTTAAACTGGCAGAGGGGAGATTTAGACTGGATGTTAGCAGGAAGTTCTTTACAGTGAGGGTGGTAAGACACTGGCACAGGTTGCCCAGGGAGGTTGTGGATGCTTCCTCCCTGGAGGCATTTAAGGCCAGGCTGGATGAGGCCTTGAGCAGCCTGCTCTAGTGGGAGGTGTCCCTGCCTATGGCAGGGGGTTGGAGCTGGATGATCCTTGAGGTCCCTTCCAACCTAAACCATTCTATGACTCGATGAAATTCCTGCCTAGTTTAATCACTCTGCTTCCCTCCTGCCCTTTTCAGAGGCAATTCAAGAACAGGCAGGAGGTACAGCAGAGCATTCAGGCAGGGATGATGAAGAGGGAAATGGCAGAGCAGGTTCCCTTTCATGCCCAGGCATTTTGTCAGGCTACAGCAGCCATTCTTCCCCCCAGATGTGTCTTACCCCATGTGAAAGACATTTATGGTGGAGATATGTCTCCTTCTGGTTTTAATTATCCATATGCAAATCCATTTGGGGAGAGTGGGAAGACCGCGAAGGAAATGACATGTCAAGATACATAAACTGGTAAGGAAGACAAGTGGACCAAAGAGGGCTCCTCCAACCAAAAATATCTGCAAACAACCAACTTGAGTTTACTCCTCACAGCTTAAGACAGAGTATTTATAGATGAGAGCTGAAGAGTCGCATGTGAATAGAAATCAGAGACTTAAATGACAACACATTAGCCACGTTCATACAACCAGGCTGATCCCTAAAAAGAGATACAGGCATGTCCATCATGGATGTATTTGTACCTAGATGAGCTGCAGGAAGCAGCTTTTGGCTGCGGCTCTGCAGCTGATCAGAGCTGTGTGTGATGCTTGGCACTGCAGAAGCCCAGCCTTGTTTACACAGAATCATAGAATGAAGCAGGTTGGAAGAGACCTCCAAGCTCGGCCAGTCCAACCTAGCACTCAGCCCTGGCCAATCAACCAGACCATGGCACTAAGTGCCTCATCCAGGCTTTGCTTAAACACCTCCAGGGACGGTGACTCCACCACCTCCCTGGGCAGCCCATTCCAATGCCAATCACTCTCTCTGCCAACAACTTCCTCCTAACATCCAGCCTAGACTTGCCCTGACACAACTTGAGACCCTGTCCCCTTGTTCTGTTGCTGGTTGTCTGGGAGAAGAGACGAACCCCACCTGGCTACAACCTTCCTTCAGATAGTTGTAGACAGCAATGAGCTCTGCCCTGAGCCTCCTCTTCTCCAGGCTAAACAACCCCAGCTCCCTCAGCCTCTCCTCATAGGTCTTGTGTTCCAGGCCCCATGTCTGGCTCTGAGCAGCAAATCAGTTTGTGCTTCTTAAACAAAAAGCAAAAAAGCTTTTTATGGGGGTAAGAAGGGGAAGGAAAAAAAAAGAATATCCAGCATCACTTACTTCTAACTACCAAGAAGGATCCTTCCCCTGCAACAGTCTCACAGAGGTGTTCCAAACACAGCCCTGTGGTTGTGCCTGCCTGGAAATGACAGCCCCCATTAGGACTTGGCTGCACAAACTCGATGAAGCGAAACAAAAACATTTCACAGCCCACAGCATTCCTGGCTCCCCATCAAAATGCTGGCAGCTGGGAGAGGGAAATCAAACCCTTTGGTCCTGGGCTGAGCCTGTGTCCCTTCATCCTTCTTCTTCCAGATACTGCACTTCAAGCTCTCAGGTAAGTACAAATTCCTTTTAGCAGGCATCATTCACTGGCTCAGGTGCTAAGGGCTGCATCGTGCACAGGCCCTGTCAATGTGTCCTAATTTGAGTGGAAACAGCTTCAGTAAGTGGCCTTGAGAAGAGGTCCCCATCAGCCTGCCAGCTGAGAGCCATACTTCAGCTAGCCCCATTCATTAGGCTGTTCCTTAGTCCTTGGCAAGAGTATAGCCCCAGGCAGAAGACGTTAATGGCTTAAACCCAGGACCCCATTTTACATCAAGCCAGGCTATTGTTAATTTCTACCAAGTGCTGAGGCTTAAGAGCAGATAGTTTGGCATCCACAGTGGAAAAGCTGCCACCCATCAGCAGTGACCTCTGCATCCACCTGCCCCACCAAAAGCCACAAGCTCACACTTAGAGCAACACAGATAAGCAGCAGATTTGCAATTATCAGTGGCTGCCCATCACAGGGCAAGATGCCTTGCCAGCCTGGGCCTTGGTTTGGGGTGTTCTGTAGGGGGTTCATCTCTCCCACCTTTGCATTCTGTAGCACCTACCCCAGGCGATGATTCCTTCATCCATAAAGATTTGTCCAACTCTGCCCTACCCCAATATAGAGATCCCACCAAAAAAGGGTAAAAAAAGGAAAACAGTCCCAAAGACAACAGTGCAGTCACACAGCTGAGCTGGAAAGGCTGCCACAGACAGCTGAGGAACTTTCCCTCCACTGCCTGGAAAGCTTCTTCATCCCTAGGAGTCACCTTTGGGGATTACAACCTGTACTTTGCCATTCTTACACAAACCCCACAGAGCTGTTTCACCAGGAACGTCTGAGCTCAGCATCTGCTCCCCACCAAGCCCTGACTGAACAAAATGGAAACCTGGGATGGAGGATTGAGGAAGGACTCACCTCAGGAATGTTTCTCAACTTGGATGCCTCTTCTCCTCCAGACAAACTCTAACAAAGGGCTAGGGGCGATAGCTCACAGGGTGTCCAGTGAAGCTGCTTGCTCAGGAGGCTCTGCAGCTATTCCAGAGTAGCAGCAATACTTTACACAGCCAGGAAGGTGAAACTCCCTCAGAAGCATCCTCTTGATTGTACATCTTGAAGCTGGGGTGCTTTGCCCTTCTGCTAAGCATTTCTCCTTAAGGTGCACCTGTGTTAGATATGCCTCACATGCACCACTTACAGCAGGGTCTGCAACAAGCAGGAGTCCAGCTTCAGTGGGGATGAGTTAAGAGAGACTTCAAAACAACACACTTGTGCCCCTACTCAGACCAAAATTTCCCCTGGGGCACTGCACCACCTCCTGCAACAAAGAGGCCAGGGAGAGCCTTGTTACAGCATCAGGCCTCCAGCATCAGAAATATAAAGGACTTCTCAAGACAGCACCAGGCTGCTTCCACAGCTACCCACGGACCAGGCTTTCCATGAGCTCCTCCACACACATGCATATACAGAAATATACAACCCCCTCTGCTTTCCTGCCTGCTTGGAAGGAGCTCAGTCCTCTCTCTGTGTTTTTAAAGGCAGGAGGATTCAGGTATTTTCATGACACCTGTAGGCAACTCCCATTCCCAGGCTGCAGGGCAACCCCAGCTAACAGCAGCACCTGCACATTGTCCCTGTGCTCCACCTTCCCTAAACCTGAGAAACAGCAAATGCCCTTTTCTGGTGGGCAAAAAAATCCTCTTCTTGTAACTATCATTATGGAGCTGAAGAGGTGGGGGATTGTTCCCAGGGAGGGAGAGGGTCAGAAATGTCCACTGACCTGATGGAGTGCAAGGGATGGAGAAGGGGCACTTCAGATCCCCTCATTAACTCATAAAAGTGAGGTCTGGGCTTTTTCTCTTGCTAAATCCTAAGTCCCTATATTAACAAAGCACAGCCTCCCCTTCTCTGTGTAGAAGCAGAGAGGCCTGGCTCTTATCAAGGGCCTGAATGTGTCTTTGTGTCACTATAACCAAGGAGACCCCAAACCAGGGTGGTAACTGTGGCCTGCTCCTCCTCATACTCCAGATCTCTTATGTCCAATCATCTCCAGCTCAGTTGCCTGTCCCCAGCACCAGGGCACGACCGAGCACCTGGGGATGCTGTGAGACACCAATGCACTCTGACCTTACATCTGGGTGAAGAAATAGTTTAGAAGACTGAATCTTTTCACTCTGAAAAATGAAACAAAGTTCCTTAAAGCCTGGCTTAATTCCTTTCCTTATCAACTCGAATTGAATCAACCAGGTTGGAAGAGACCTCCAAGATCATCCAGTCCAACCTAGCACCCAGCCCTAGCCAGTCAATTAGACCATGGCACTAAGTGCCTCATCCAGGCTTTGCTTCAACACCTCCAGGGACAGTGACTCCACCACCTCCCTGGGCAGCCCATTCCAATGCCAATCACTCTCTTTGCCAACAACTTCCTCCTAACATCCAGCCTAGACTTCTCCTGGCACAACTTGAGGCTGTGTCTCCTTGTTCTGTTGCTGGTTGTCTGGGAGAAGAGACCACAGCACAGACAGCATCACCCACACCAACAGCACACAGCCCACTACCAACAGCACAGTTCCCATCTAATCCTCCTCCACCTGATAACTAGCTGTTCTCAGGCAGCTCCCAGTAGCCCAAAAGCCAGGCTTGCTTTTCAGAAATGGGACACAGGTTCCCTACAGCTCCCTGTCAGGACCCGTTTTGTGATCAGCTGTGCCCCCGAGTGCCCTGGAAGGGTGCATTCGTCTCTTGACAGGGTCGCTGCGCAACACGGGTGAACATATTTAAGTGTTTGCACAATAGAGACCCAGCAGCATCACTATTTGGCAGTAGTTACTGCCAAAGCTTCCCAAAATATGAAGCAGATCATATCAATACCAACTGTTCTCATCTTCCAGACGGCTCTGCTGGAGGGGCAGAGGGAGAGGGAAGAAAACGGAAAATCTGTTCAACATCTCATCCAAGCTCTTCAATCTCTCTTAGCTGCGAGGCAGCACAAACCTGCTCCATCCTCCTGCACCAAGTGCACTGCACACTGGAGTAGCACGAACAAGCACTGCTCAGAGACAGCACTAAATGGGGAGAAAACCCAGACAAACTCAAGCCAGCAAGAAACATTTCCAGATGTACTGCACTGAGAGACCTCATCTCTACCAGTCTGTTTTTTTTAAAAGTCTGACCACAAGCCTACAGATGGTTGGGAGCTCTATCAAACCTATTTCATTTTGCTTTGTAGATGCCTCCCCCTCCATGTCATACTTGCTGGGAAGCCACCCAAGAGCCTGGGGCATGAAGGGTAGAAGTTTTTATGTGCACTTAAGTTGAGGTCAAAAGGTCTGCTCGGAGGACAGTGGCCTCCAAGTGCTGCTTGTACAGCCAAATGACCATGGTCATGCTATGAAGAGCTGGAAGCAGAGGGAGAAACGTGAGAGATCTTGAAGGTGTGTAGGAAGCATCACACTCAGGATGGAGCCAAGTCCACCACCAGAGTTGCCTTGTCATATATGGTCCCAGTAAGCTTGCACCAAAAAAGACCTTCTGATGAATGAAGTCCTGTGCTGTCAGGGATTAGTGGCTCTTGCTGTGGGGTTACTCAGGGGGGTTAAAAAGTAGTTAGAGTTACACAGCCATCCCCAGGTGAAGACTGGCTTCACTGACAGCTCCCCAAGCCTCCTCACTTAACAAAACTAACCCATGAAGGGCAGCTGAAGGCTCAGCAGAAGCCAAGGCCTCAATAAACGATTACATAAATAGACTGAATTGAAACACGTGCCAGAAACATGATCAACAGCTTCAAATTGCAACCAACACAGCTCCAAATCCTTGGCCTGCAGGATGAATGTGAGATCTTCCCCAAATACCAGCCCCCCCCCCCCAGCTCCAGTTTGTACAAAAAGGAGGTCCTTTGGCACCACACTGGCTTTTAACCCAGGGACAGGCACTCTGGACCCCCTTCTGTGAGTCCCCTGGCTGCACTCAATTCATTCTACATGTGCAGTTCTTCTTCTTCTTGTCCCACCAGGTGACATTCAAAAAAGCAAGCCAGCACATGCTGGGTGGGCAGGGGGACAGTCAGGACCTGCCACCCCCTGCATCTCCAGCAGCTCGTACAAAAGGCCACGGAGCTCAACCCATCTGCCGCGGGGCTGAAACCCAAGAAGCACATTGTACTCGCACAGGCTGCCAAGGCCAAGCGCCCAGGGGTAGCTTGGCACCAGCCTGTCTTCTGCCACATGACAACACAAAGGCCGGTGGTGACAAACGAAGAACAGGTGAAGGTTTAATTAGGTCACTACACCTGTGAGGCTGCATTAACAAATGCTTGCACCCACCAGGCTGGTGCTCAGAGGCCAGGGGGGAAAAGCTACAGCCCACAGAGATGATCTCCTCCCCCCTCCAGGGCTGGGGCTGCACACAAGTGGTGGGATTACCACACAGTCATTCCCAAGGGGAATTGTTGCCCCTTGGGTCCAATTTAGAAGAGCAGAAAGAAATTCAGCCTTTGCACTGTCTGGCTGATCACGATAGCACAGCGCAACCAAAACAGATCGGCAACTGAATCGGTCTCCTCGTGTGCCAGGGCAGGTTCGGGATGGATGTTAGGGAGAAGTTCGACAGGGAAAGAGTGATTGGCATTGGAATGGGCTGCTTGGGGAGGTGGTGGAGTCGCTGTCTCTGGAGGTGTTTAAGAGGAGCCTGGATGAGGCACTTAGTGCTGTGGGTTAGTTAATTAGAAGAGTTAGATGATAGGTTGGACTTGATGATCTTGGAGGTCTCTTCCAATCTTGTTGTTTCTATTCTAATAAATGATCATAGAATCAAGCAGGGTGGAAGAGACTCCAAGCTCATCCAGCCCAACTTAGCACCCAGCCCTGTCCAGCCAACCAGACCATGGCACTAAGTGCCTCATCCAGGCTTTGCTTCAACACCTCCAGGGATGGCGACTCCACCACCTCCCATTCCAATGCCAATCACTCTCTCTGCCAACAACTTCCTCCTAACGTCCAGCCTAGACCTCCCCTGGCACAACTTGAGACTGTGTCCCCTTAGAAACAACCACTCAGTGCAAGGAGAGCAGAGGTGCAAGTCACACAGCCCCTCTGCTCTGGTTTGACTTTGACTTCTGTCACCTGCATGCTCTCAGCCAAGTGCAAAGGTGCTTACTACACAGGCTGTATTTGTGCCATGCAAGTCATGAACCATCATTGCTTATTGGTGGCAGAGAAATAAGACAGCTCTTGCTTTAGGAATACATCAATGGTAGCTGAGTGCCCCAAAATAATTTCTGTGCTAAAACCTGCTTCTATCAACACTGCATGAATGATAAGATCATCATAAAGCCTGATGGGTTTAAAACACATTCCCACCCTGTTACACTCAGGATGGACAGGAGATGACAACACTACTGGCTCAACAAGATGGCTTGGAGATACAGCAAGTACCACGCCAATAAAAGAGTCAGTTTTCAATAACCAGGTCTGCAAAGCCAAGTCACTGCTCACAGGATCACAGGATGTTAGTTGTTGGAAGGGACCCAAGGAGATCATCGAGTCCAACCTCCCTGCCAGAGCAGGACAATCCTATCTAACACAGATCACAGAGGAACACATCCAGATAGGCCTTGAAAGGCTCCAGAGAAGACGACTCCACAACTTCTCTGGGGAGCCTGTGCCAGTGCTCTGGGGCCCTTACAGTAATGAAGTTCCCGCTTGTGTTGAGGCAGAACCTCTTTTGCTGCAATTTACATCCATTGCTCCTTGTCCTATCCCAGGAAGCAGTGAGCAGAGCCTGTCCCCCCACTCCTGGCAGCCTCCAAATACTTATAAACATTTATCAAATCACCTCTGAGTCTTCTCCAGACTAAGCAGCCCCAGGTCCCTCAGCCTCTCCTCATCAGCCATGCCCTGCAGTCCCCTCATCATCCTCGTAGCCCTCCACTGGACCCTCTCCAGCAGATCCCTGTCCCTCTGCAACTGGGGAGCCCAAAACTGAACACCGTATTCAAGGTGAGGTCTCACCAGGGCAGAGTAGAGGGGGAGAAGAACCTCCCTTGATCTGCTGGACACACTCCTCCTAATACATCCCAGGATCCCATTGGCCTTCTTGGCCCCAGGGCACACTGCTGTGTCATGGGTAACTTGTTAGCCACCAGGACCCCCAGGTCTGTAGGTGGTGTTAATCCAGCATTTAAATAAGAAAGAGGAGGAGACTCACTCTAGGTGAGTCCATGAGCACTGAGCCAACCTGCTCTGGGAAGGCAGCACTGGAGGGGCTGGCAGCAAAGTCTGTCTGTGCCTAGATAGATGACTTCATATGTCGAGGCACAGATAAAGTTATCCAGAGGCTCTCGCGGAGGATATGGTGATCAGGTTTATTTTTGCAGCTTTCCTTACACTCAAAATAACTTTGGCAGACTTAGAAAAAATAAATTTTCAAAGCCTTCCCCCCCCACCCCCCCATTGATGTCACCAGTTTTAATTAATTTTTGCTGAAGCAGTCTCAAGATGAATGCTGCTGGGAAAGGGCTGGTTCCTGGTGTACTGCTCGGAGCCTCCATTGTCAAACACCAGAGCTGCACCAAATGCCACCAGGATGAGCGTTGCTGTGGTCTCACTGGGTGATGGCTCCAACCCATTTGCCTGCACTGCTGGTTTTGACCAAACTGCCTTTTAGTTCAGGTCTGGCTACATGTCAGAGGCACTGCCAGCTCTGGGAGTAACACTGGTACCATGCATGCTATGTCCTGCCTCAGCATGTTCATAGAATCACAGAAATGAGCAGGTTGGAAGAGACTCCAAGCTCATCCAGTCCAACCTAGCACCCAGCCCCAGCCAATCAACCAGACCATGGCACTAAGTGCCCTATCCTATTCTTGAACACCTCCCTTCAGGGACAGTGACTCCACCACCTCCCTGGGCAGCCCATTCCAATGCCAGTCACTCTCTCTGCCAACAACTTCCTCCTAACATCCAGCCTAGACCTCCTCTGGCACAACTTGAGACTGTGGCTACATCTAGCACTTAATGCCACCTTGGTAGGACATGAAATGTCACTGCTGGCTGATGCCTTCCTTGGGGTTGCACATCATGGGGAGCCTGGTTTGAGAGCAGTCCCCAAACTCCCAGACTCCATCCTCCCTTTGCTGCACACCTGCCTGCAGCCTGCCACTCCCTCCACCACCATCAGCTTCTCAGCAGCGGTGCAGAGCCATGCCAGAAGTGATAGAGAAAAGCAAGCCAGTGTGAGCAGAAGTCCCCTTGGCACTGCCATGACCTATCTGGCTGCTGCCACAGTGCCAGCAACCCTCTCCAGACACACAGCAACCCACAGGGCCACAAGGGAAAAGAAAAAGAAATCAATCATTCCTCTACTTCCAAGAGGGACTTTGGGTTCCTTCCCCCTTGCCAGCTGGCACCCTGCAGCACACAACACATACATGAGTTGTACAGCTGGGAGGAAATGCCAAACCAAGACTCCCTCTCCTCTATTTATTTCCACCTATTGCAACTATTCAAGCAAACAACCTCTTGACCCATATGAGGTCAGCCATATGGGCTGACCCTCAGGTTTCAATCAACAGAGTCCTGAAGCCACAAAACAAGTCTCTCAGCAGAGCTTCGGGGTCCCCAAAGATGAGATGGGGGCCAGCACTATCTGGCAGCTGCTTCCCAGGACCTTGTGTAAGGTGACAGAGGGTGTCCCTGCCCATCCCAATAGTTCCTAGGAGAAGGTGGCTGGCGGCTCCCGCGCATGTGGTGTGCAGACAGAGCTCCAGATGTCCTTGGGGCCTTCCACAAAACTCCAAAAGGGACTGGGGAACGGTCGCCAGGAAGGAGCTGATGGAAGGTAGCCAGCAGTAATTTCTATGCTCAAAGAGCAGCTTTCCAAAAGCTGCTAAGGTCTGTGATCAAATCAGATGTTTGAAGGGGTAAGATGTGAAAACACGTTAAAGAGTGAGGAAGTGCCTGCATCTAACCAGCACCATTTGTCACAAGTCCTTCCCAGCCACTTGCTCTCTGCTATTTAAATGCTTCGATGCTCATTTCTTTACACTCTGGCACAGCTTTTTTCCATGCAGAGAGAATTTCTTCTGTAAGTTCAGGGCAAAAAAAAAAAAGTCCTGCTTATACTAATACTGTAATTGTAACGTCTCAGCCTCCTGCAGGCAAAGTCAGCCCAAGAAAGTAAACTCTGCTGGACCACAGTGACTAGCAGGGTGTGGAAACCAAGGCAAGGAGGATTCAGGAAGCATTTGAAGACTTGAAGGTGTTATAAAGCTCTTTGTCTCAGAGAAATGACAGTGAAACAACTGAGTTTTAGCGGTTTCAGTAGGGGGAGAAGCATGTCTTGGAAGTGACAGTAAGGAATGCTTTAGATATTTCAGAGAACCACAGAATGGTCTGGGTTGGAAGGGACCTCCAAAGGTCATCTAGTCCAGCCCTCTCTACAGTAAGCAGAGACATCCTCAACTAGGTCAGTAAATGCAAAGCAACTCAGGCGAGCAGAGATCACTAACTTAAAACAATAAATACTTGCCTCCATTGGATTTCTTTTTCCTGTATCTACTTAACTATCCTGAAGGACTCACGACTCAGAAATGCAGTACTACAAACCCAGACACTGGAGAAGTGAAAAAAAAGAGAGCAAAACCAGCGAGCTGCTATCACACCAGGGTGCAAAACAAAGAGGCAGAGCCCAGCGCATCCCATTTGGCCTGCTGGAAAACATCTGCCGCTTGTCAGGACTACAAAGCAAGCAGAGCCCTCTCCTCCTCCATCTCCAGCAATTAGGGAAATTCTGCTGTGCTAATTACCTGGGGAGACAAGGCAGGGAGAAGGCAGATAGTGAGTGACACTTGAAGACAACATATGCATCAGTAAAAATCAAGCAGATATTTCACATCGCTGGGGAAACCACAAAGAGGACCCTGCCAGACTTCCACAGCAAGCTGGGGAAAAAAAAGTTTATCCTCACGTATAAAGTCTGGGTGAAAATATTAAAATGCTACAAACAAGAAGAATAAAAAAATACATATAAATAATAATGAGCCCAGCAAGACCTCGTGGAGGAGTTGCTGAGTCTGCAGAGGTGGTGAGGATTTGCAAGGAGCAGCTTCCCCCAAGTACACATGGTTTGAATTGCAGAGAAGTGGAGCAATTCCCACCCCCACCCCAGTCCTGCAGCACCGATCTGCTCCTCCTGCTGCCAAGCCATTATTGGGAAATATTTGTCACATATTAACTGGAACATCAGATTACTACACTCAACATTTAACACTCTTTTGTAACAGATACATACGTTCAAAAGCATATGACACCGTCTGGGTGCGAACGCAAGATGAAGAGAGGGATGTGCCTCACCCCAGCAACCAGGAAACGTGGAGTTAAAGGCTCCCGGAGTGCAAAGCCTGCAGGGGTACCGCTAAGTTAAAAGGCACATGGAAACACAACCCCTACCTCAAAACGTGCAGTTCAAGGGCATCCCAAAGAACTGCAGCTTTGCACAAACCCCAGCCTGCAAAACAGCAAGGACCAGATGCAGTCCAGGGCATTTTCTGCAGGCTGGGGCTCAGAATCATAGAATTAACCAGGTTGGAAGAGACTCCCAGGATCATCCAGTCCAACCTAGCACCCAGCCCTATCCAACCTACTAATCCATGGCACTAAGTGCCTCATACAGTCTTCTCTTGAACACCTCCAGGGATGGTGACTCCACCACCTCCCTGGGCAACTTGTTTAAAGCACTTTTTTAAAGTGGGTTTAAGAGGGGTTTTGTTTGTTTGCTGTCAGGCTTTAGCATGGTGCATTCATCACTTTTGAGTTTGTGAAGGACCTTGTCACAGACCCTGGAGACCTTTGGTGTTTCCAAAATCAAGCAGGAAGGTTGGATTCAATGATCTCTTTGGGTCCCTCCCAACCCCTTACATCCTGTGATCCTGTAATCCATATTTAACAAGAGCCTTTTGCATCTCTGGTTTCAAAAGACTGTGCTTAAAAATACAAGGAGAAAAAAGGCAAAAAAAGACTCTTTTAAAAAAGAAAAAGGCAGCCAGAGGCTACACAACTGAAAACCAAAGTGTTTGCAAACATGACATTTCCATCTTGCTTGCAGCCCACCTCCAAGTGCTCCTCAGATCTGTGAGCAGATCAGACTTTTGAAGGGGCAAGATGTGACAACATGTCAAAGAGCAAGGAAGTGCCTGCATCTACCCAGCACCATTTGTCACAAGTCCTTCCCAGCCACTTGGTCTCTGTTAGATGTTTTAATGCCCATTTCTTTACATTCTGGCACAGCTTTTTTCCACGCAGGAGAGAATTCTCTGTTTAAAGTTCAGGGCAAAAAATAGGTAAATCACTCCTGCTTTTGCACCTCTCATTTCAAAAGACTGTGCTTAAAAACACAAAGAGAAAAGGCAAAAAAAAAAAGACTGCAGTTTTCATCTTGCTTGCAGCCCACCCCCAAGTGCTCATCAGCTGAAGGCTGTCCTAAAGGCCACACAAACAAGTGTCCCTGCACCTGCTGGGTTTTATCTTGCAGCAAAGGCTGCATGAGGATCCCACCGGAGAAAGAGGCTGGGGACAAGGGGCCTCTCTGCAAAACAGCCTAGGCCTGGCTGAGGGAATGACAATCATCAAAATATTGAGCTGGTGTTTCACAGCGAGCCAACATATGGGGACAGCCTGTCCTGGAGCCGCCTGACGCCAGCGGCACGCAACCGCTGCGCTCTCGGCCCCCAGAGCTGCAGGGGCTGAAAGGCCAACATTCCTCACCCCTCCGAGCCCACCCTTGGCATGGCAACTGGGAGCCCGACCTGCAGGTGGCCCAGCTGCCCCAAACCCCCAAGGATGCCTTCCTCTCCCCCAGCAGCAGAAATGCCCCCAGCCACCAAAGAGCCAAAATAACACGAAGCTGTTGTCATCCTCTCCTCAGTGCTTCAGTTGAATAAATAAAGCCAAATAATTCAACTGAAAGCAGCCTTCAGATGCTGGAACCAACTTCAGAGGCACCTTTCCACAGCATCTCCAGTGTCAGGGCCAGACCAGTAGTTATTCGTAGCTTTTTGTTTAAAAACATAGGACTACTTTTCGTGATGATTGAGATGTTTCTGTGGCCCTGGCGAAATGGCCTGGCCCCCTCTGCTGGTCACCAGCCTCTGCTGGCCACCAGCCCCACTGCCCCTCTGCCAGAGCCCCACAGCCCTTCCTGCCCCTGAAAGCCCAGAGGGCCCCACAGAATCACAGAATGTCAGGGTCTGGAAGGGACCTCAAAAATCATCTGGTCCAGCCGCCCTGCCAGAGCGGGATCACCTAGACCAGATCACACAGGAACTCATCCAGGTGCTTCTTGAATATCTCCAGAGAGGAAGACTCCACAACCCCCCTGGGCAGCCTGTTCCAGGGCTCTGTTACCCTCACAAGGAAAAAAAATTCTTCCTCAGGTTCACATGGAACCTTCTATGCCTCGACTTCCACCCATTGCCCCTTGTCCTGGCACTGGGCACCACCTAGCAGAGCCTGGCTCCATCCTCCTGGCACTTACCCCTTACATATTTATAAGCATTAATGAGGTCACCCCTTAATCATCTCCTCCCCAAGCTAAAGAGCCCCAGCTCTCTCAGGCTCTCCCCATAAGGAGAATGTTCAACTTCCATTTTGGAAGCCAAGCTGCTTTGTAACAACCCACTTGAGTCCTATTGCCAAAGAGGCGATTTAACTGCAGAGCACAAACCTCCCAAAACATAAAATGAGGCAGTTTGGGAGTTCATTTGAGGGGAGTGGTAAGGGTTTTCTTTTTAGGAAAAGGTGTTATCTGTCTTGTGTGGTTTACAAGCACTGATTTAGAGTTTTGCTGTAGTCAGAGTAAGAGTGAAATGAGTTAAGTGGATCATAGACGTCCTGTCCCTAATGGCTTTTAATGTACAGTAAGTCCATTTCATCAAGGCAGCCCCCCCAAACCAACCCACATCTCCTCAAATCCCAGTGAAACCCTACACTGACTCACTTCAAGGAAAAACAGGGCTCACAGAGCAAGCTCTGAGCATACAGTTTGCTCCTGCTATTGCCCACATCTGCAAGGCAACTAAAAACAAACTAAGAGAGTGATCACACCAGTGTGATGATGGAGACAGCACCACCAGCAGCTATCTGGTGGCCTTGCTTTAAATCCAGTGATAAGGACAACTTCTTAAAAGCTTAGCAAGGTTCCTGGAAGAGGAAATCTTCCTAGCCCAGGCATTTAGGATAGCCACCAGGATGCAGGAGCAGGGCTCAGGGTGGGCTGCTGACACTGGCCACGCTGCCTGCCTCCACCTGTATGTGGGCAGGGTTGGCAGGATCTCCCCATCTCCTCCACAGAGGGGATTTACTTTGTCCCTGGAGCTGCTTTCTTTGGTGCATGGAGGTGAAATGAAGCTTAGTTGTTAGTTTGCAACCTCACATAGCTCTGCAGCAAATGCCAGTGATGGCTGCAAGCTCTTGGGATGTTTCCAGACTAAAGTCTTTAACTACAAATCAGAAGGCAACTCAGCCTTTTTCGGTTTGTTTGTTTGTTTTTCAGGAGAAAAAGTGGATAAAGAAAAAATACATGCAAAGATTCCTTTGATTTGCTCAGAAACAGCTGAAAGGCTTCATGCCAGCTCAGCAGCACAGCCTCACCTCAGCACAGCACTTCCTTCTCCAACAGCAGTGGCCAGGAGCAGCCATTAATGCCACAACATTTGCTCCCCACCAGGAAATCACTTCACCTTCCTTTAGCTCACTAATTACTTTGACATTTGTTACTAATGACTGTAATGAGCATTTCAGCAGCACGTGGGAAAACCTTCTCTCTCCTCTCTTCCCCCCATCTCTCAAACAGAGTGACTGGCAAAGTCAGTGACCCAGAACCAAATTGGGACTTTCCTGGCCACAAAGGAGCCTCTTCAATCCCAATTGCTTTCTGCAGAGCAAAGGAAAAGCCTCTTGACCACTTAAGCACACCAGCAGTGCCCTGTCTGCACAGATCAGAGGAAGATGCAGCCTGCAGAGCTGCATGAAGCTGATGGACATGGTTGGGTCTGCTCATCAAAAAGGAGAAATTAATTTGCCCACCAGTGTCTGAAAAGCTGCAAATAAGCATGATTTGTGTCTCAGCTGATGGGGTTTGGTTACAGGGCAGCGAGGCACACAGGGAGAACCCACAGGAGCCTAACAACCAGCAGCTGCACAGCAGCACATGTGAGAGCATCATTAGTGAAATGCTTCTGAGGTCATTACACATAAACTTATGGAGAGCAAGTCCACCTTTTTTGCCCTGCGAGTGTGGGCACATTCTGGCAAGAGTCACATGCAGGATGGCAGGAAAATCTGGGGCTGCCCATTTGCCTAGAATCTAAGTTTGGGTTTTCCTTCTTTAAAACCAAAAGTGAACTATCTGCTGCTTGCAAGCCTTTGCAGCAGCTTGTGAGCTCTGCCCCGTCAAAGCACCGTACATCTCTCACTCATCTTTCTCTGCTTCTGTGAAGAGAGAAAAAGAGAGAGAGGGCTCGAAGTGCCTCAGCCCAAAGCCATTCATGCCGCAGGGCACAACAGCAGAGCACTTGAGGGAACGTTCCTATAACTGAGACGCCTTTACAGACCCATCCGAGCAGTTTATTGTTTCCGAGGAGCAAGCACTTCCACAGCAGAACAGGAAGGTTTGACAGTTTAAGAAGTTCATTAAACTCTGGGAGGAAATTTAAACAATCGGCCACAGCTTTCCTACAGCAAGGCAGCAGAAGTTGCTACCCTCCTAGCAGGCAGAGAGGCTGCAGCTTTCAATTATCACACTTGCATTAAACCCCACTGATTGTGTTACTGCTTCTAAATTGTTTTGGCCTAACACTCTGGGCTCACAACCGAGTCGAGCTATTTGCTCTTTTATTCTTATAGCCAAACGTTGCTTTTGTCCAAACCTCAAACTCCTTTATCTGTAAGCAGGCCAAAGCAAAGCAAGGGAAGAAGTCAATGGTCTCAAGCACAAGAGAGTGCTTTGGCTTGGGAGAAAAAAACCACTTAATGCACTTCCCTCGATACTGAGGAATACAGAAATCAGGAGAGAAGCTCAGCAGTGTTGATCCGGGGAGTAGGCAGCTCCAGGGCAGTCTGGCACTGGCCGTGGTGGTGTTTGCACCTACCTGGGGGGCACATGCAGTCTGAGGGAGCCTCTCTCGCCGTCCGCAGCTTTGCTAGTCCTTCACCCAGCTTCTGTTTGGAGGAGGAATAAAAAGAGCCATTTAGAGAATACATTAGAGAATCATAAAATCATTTCAGTTGGAAGAGACCTTTAAGATCAAGTCCAACACCATCTATTTTATTCTATTCTATGACACCATGCCCACAAAACCTTGTCCTGAAGTGCTGTGTCTATGCAATTTTTTAACACCTCTAAGGACAGTGACTCCACTACTTCCCTGGGCAGCTTGCTCCAATGCCTGAATTATAAACCAAGAAAAGGCACTGAACTAGAATTCTATGATTCACTGTCCCACAACAGCCCCTGCTGTGTCCCACCATCAGTCCTCCTTTAGCCCAAGCTGCTTTGCTTCAGCTGTTAAGGTCCTTGTCTGGTGGATTACCTTTCATTTATGCTACCAGTGCCCTTTCGTGGATTATAATTCCAATTACCCTTTCATGAATTATAATTCCAATGCCTGACCACTCTTTAAGTAAAGAAAAATTTCATAATGTCCAATCTAAACCTCTCCTAGTACAACTTGAGGCTATTTTCTCTCATTCTATCACTTTATACTAGGGAGAAGAGACCAAGTCTCACCTCACCACTTTTAAGTAATTACAGAGAACAATGAGGTCTAACTGCAGACCACATGTGTGTGCCAACAATCCTTCCACAGAGAGGTAACAGCTTCATCCTGTTGCCTTCAGCCTTTTTGGATAATACCCCATGCTACAGTACCACAAAAAACATGGAAGTGTTTCTTAGCAAGTTTACAGCCTCCTACAGAACAGGCAGAGTCTCCTACATATCCCCAAAGTCCCTCAAACCAAGCACCATAGAATCAACCATTTCAGAAGAGACCTCCAAGCTCATCCAGCCCAACCTAGCATCCAGCCCTAGCCAATCAACCAGACCATGGCACTAAGTGCCTCAGCCAGGCTTTTCTTGAACACCTCCCTCCAGGGACAGTGACTCCACCACCTCCCTGGGCAGCCCATTCCAATGCCAATCACTCTCTCTGCCAACAACTTCCTCCTAACATCCAGCCTGAACCTGCCCTGGCACAGCTTGAGACTCTGTCCCCTTGTTCTGTTGCTGGTTGCCTGGCAGAAGAGACCAACGCCACCTGGCTACAGCCTCCTTTAAGTTAGCTGTAGACAGCAATGGGCTGGATTCATCCTGAGCAGCTCTTACATGTCCTTTGTTCAGGTGTCAGCATCTTCTCGGTGTGTTTGGTGGCAGAAACAGTGCTAGGGACAGAGAGTCACTCTGCTCCACCGTGGCCCTAAGATCAAGGCAAATCCTGCTGGGAAAGCCCCACTGCAACTGCCAGCAAAGCCACTGAAGGTTCTGTAGCAGGGTGATATTTGCACAACAGATGTGACCAGACTTAACTGATTTTGTGCTTAAAATTGATGCTGTGTGGAGTATTGCAGGTCTTTTAGAGAGGGATGAGGAGGTGAAACTGTGCTGGTTTGAGGCTAATTGGAATATTTTCATGAGAGAAATGAGATGATAGGCTGTGAAAAAGAAACAAATGGTGATGTCTGTTTCACTCATAGGCTTGCTGAGATGTATAAAAACAAGGACACAAACAAGTGTCCTTGTGGTAGACACATAAGACAGTGTCTGTCAGAGTTGGGTGTCTGTGTTTTTTCCTCCCTGGGCTTCTGCTGCTCTGCCTGAATCTGTGGAACCCAACTAATCATTCTGCTTCTAACCCCCCTTGCCGATCCTCCCAGCTCACCTTGCATGTAAGGCAGACTCTGGGATAAGGTAGAGAGGTGGAAAGAAGGTGGAAGGGTGGTTGGGAGCCCCTCCTGAGGACTCTGAATTCTGGGAGGGGCATTGTGTTTCTGTATTACTTTTAACTTGTATATAACTGTATACATTTGTAATCTATTGTAACTCTCTGCTTGTACATTGTGCTAAGCTGTGAATATAAAGCTTCACCCCTTAACTTCCAGCCAGCTGAGTCTAATCTGGGTGATTTCATTGAATGTGGGGGGTGGGTAACTCCCAAACCATCACATTAGCGCAGAGGGGTCAGCACTGCCAGCGACACCTGAGTGCTCACCCACTTCCAGATCTACCCAAGGATGACTGTTTGCATCTCCAAGATGAAAAACGCATCGGTGGGACAACCAGAACACAAAAATGCACTAAACAAAAGCACCCTCTACATGGCTTATTGCAGACAGATGTGAGCACACTCTGCCTGCTCTCTAAGCCAACCAAAATGTTCGTGCCTGCAGCTAGGACACTGCCAAGCCTAAGTTAATAAGCTCTGATGACAGGTAAGTTACATTAGTTCAGGCAGAGTGCTCTGTGGCTAGGGCAGCCTGAAAGAGAACATCTCATCTTCACCTGCAATCATTGCTCTCAGTGCCCCAGGAATTCCCTGTCTCACCTGAGTGTTTACCAAGAGAGGAACCAAGGATCTGATACCTGAAGTCCTTACATTTCAAAGAGAGAAAATCCAAGGTGCTTATTGAATTCAAGGGGGGCAGACTTGAATTTTGTACATCTGACAGCCCCGTCTGTGTTCAAATGTTTGAACACTGTGGACTACTCAGGAACTGGGCTACCTGTGAATTAGGTTCTTTTCCCTTTATTCTGAGGATTAAATCGTTTTCTTTGTTGTTGAAATCCTATGCATTCTTCTCTAGCTGCTTGGATGTGATGCTAAGAGGTCGTGAATGCATCAACACGGTTTCACAGCACCTGACAGAGAAGTTTTCCTAAATACTACAATGATCCCACTGCCTTCTGCAAAACATAATCTTTCCTTGAGGAAAAAGTGGCAAGAAAGTTTTTGCAGAGGCTTTTCTGACAGCCTCTTCCAGCCTAAATGTCACAGAGTCGCTCATTTTTTAATCTGTTTACTTCTGAAGTAATTCAGTTGATGAAGATGCTCGAGGAAATGAAAATAAGCTCTTCCACCCTCTTAGTTCAGCAGGCATCAGTGGGGACAGCAGAGGAGATCTGAAATCTGGAGCGAGTTCTCTGTTCTCCCACTGAATTGTTCTTGTCATGAAACTGATTAATCTGGACACTGTCTGCCTACTGCGGACAATAAATCCTTTGTGAGCAAAACGGTTCAGCTTTGTTTACAACAACTCGATGCTTCTATAATCCTCCCGTTCACATCTTCCCTCCAGCACAAAAGCTACACACTTCCAGTCGGGGCTTTTGACACGGAACAAGTGGAGATGCCGCCACACTCGAATCACGCTGTTGGGAATGCTTTGGAGGGCATCAAAGGAGGAGCCTGCAGCACATCCTGCTACAGGACCAGCCAAGAGGAGGGCAAAGTCCTGCCATATAAAATCAACAGTTTCTCCAGTGTTAGACAGATGCCTGTCAGAGGGCCAGAAACTAAACACTAGTTGTCCAAATTGGCTTTCAGTGCCTCAACTACACACTCATCCTTCCTTGATTATTTCCTACCCTCTTCTACTTGCCAAACATTCAAATAACACTAACAGGAACAGAGCTCAGCCTGGTGGTATTGCATTTGCAGCTCTGCCATAAATTACAGCAGCAACCCCCCAGACTGGTATATGGGGTAATGCTTTTTGGGGCAGCGACAGAGAACAAAGTGCGTTGGGTCAGGCACAGAGAGCGTACGGAGCTTTGGTTTCACTTCTGAAATACTGTGGTAAACTTCAAACGAGGACCCACACAGAATGTAGCAACAAAAACAAAAATAAAAAATGCTTGACCCCAGGCATCAGTTGATGTTGATGGTGATGGAAATAGTCTCTCGCTCTCCAGAAAGCCTCAGCAAGAACAGAAGCTGCCCGGCGAGCGAGCAGTCTTTTGTAATGGAGGGGAGCTTGGTCAGGAAAAGGACTCTTTCTGAGGCTTGAACATAAATTAGTAGGTTCATTTAAACTGACTGTTAATAGACAGCACAATCATTACCCTGCATTCCCTGACTCTCTTACCCCTATCAAAATTTGCTGTCAGTATTGACAAAAGTTTGGTCACGCTGAAGGTTTCAGCAAGCTCACTCTTGCATTAGAAACCCAATTACGTGGGTTTGCTTTATTTCCCCCTGTACAAGCTCCATCTGAGCACTCCCAGTACAAAACAAGCTTTCCACACTTAACTAAATCGCAGCAAGAGGCTGCACATGATCTTAGGCAGTGCCACAGAAACCATTCCCATTGCTAAGCACATTTATTGGAGTAATTGGAACAGAACCACTACCACGACTGGCAGGCTAATTCCTGCCTGGTTAACTAGATGTTGTGACTGCCCCTCACCGGCACCCTCCTGGTCTGGTGTTCAGCGTTTTCACAATAACGCTTTTTAACATTTCCCTCCTGTCAAGGCTCACCAATGCAACCCCATTTCCAGGAGAAGGGACATGCCCTAGCGATGCCAGCAATGCTCTCACCGTAACTCCGACAGCAACACGCAGCATGAGGAATTGTCTCCCCACCCCTGCAGCGCTGTCTCCATCCCCCCCCGCTGCATCCCCAGCGCTGCTCGCAGCTGGAGGCTCCGCACACGAATACATTTTTGCACGGCTGAGGTTTCACGGCTATAAATGACTTTAATGCCGCCCCGTGTTCTGCACCCCAGTCAGGCCATTAATGAAATCCCAGTGTAAAACCTTCCCCAGATGTCAGAATCGATCACTCGGGATAGTCCCGCGGCAGCCCTGTAAGCCCTGTGGAATCTTGCTGCACTTTATGAACTACTGTTTACACAAAGCCAGCAAACCAACTGCAGGACTTTCAAGTGAGTGATGGGAGCCCTTCCCGTCCCCTCTTGACTGTAAGAAGCCCAAAACCTAAAGACCAGAGTCTGAAAATTATAACGCTGGGATCGAGCATAACTTCTCCCAGAAATCTGGTTCAGTAACAGAGAAGGATTTGGTTCAAATGATGGAGAGTGGCTTAGAGACGGAGAACGGCATCAGAGTGGATAATTGTTCTCCATAGAATCACAGAATCAACCAGGTTGGAAGAGACTTCCAAGCTCGTTTAGTCCAAGCTAGCACCCAGCCCTAGCCAATCAACCAGACCATGGCACTAAGTGCCTCATCCAGGCTTTTCTTGAACACCTCCAGGCACGGCGACTCCACCACCTCCCTGGGCAGCCCATTCCAATGCCAGTCACTCTCTCTGTGAAGAACTTCCTCCTGACAACCAGCCTATACCTCCCCTGGCACAACTTGAGTCTGTGTCCCCTTGTTCTGTTGCTGGTTACTTGGGAGAAGAGACCAACCCCACCTGGCTATTCTACAAATAGGAGAAAACTTTGAGCACAGAGATTTTTATTGAAGCATTTCAGAAGACCCTGGGATTGGAAGCAACTGGTCGCTAGTATCTTCTACCCACCACAAATCAGTTCAGCACTGCGGGACCACATGATACTCCGTGATAGACAGTCCAGATAACAGGGATAATGGTAATAAGTTTCTAACAAGGAAATTATATTCCATTACATCCATAGATAAACGGTATTTAAGTACTCGGGTTACCTTCGCCAGTGAATAGGGTGAGGGGAAAAAGCCCTGTGTTCTCCACCATTAAACGGTTCCCCTTTCCACCTGGGGCATTTTCTCTTCTCCGTCAGACGGGCTCTGCCACGCCGCGCCCCACACGCCGGTTAATAGTAAACGGCAACACAAAGGGGGGGAAAGTGCGGAACGTTTTGCCGAAGGAAAAGCCTCTGACACACACAGACCGAGCCCTGGGACCCCCGCGCTGTTACGGGACACAAGCAGCCTCCCCAAGTTTCCTGCACTACTTCGGCTGCTCCTGCGCGCCCCTGGGCGCTGCCCGGGCGGTGAGCGCTGCTGACCCGTGGGCACTACATGTTCACGCCGCCACTCACCTCCCGGAAGAGCTGCTCCACGCGGGGCTGCAGCGCGTCCAGCAGCGGTCCGTGTCCGGCGGCACCCCGTTCCTCCAGCGCAGCCAATCGGCCCTGCAGCTCCGCCGTCTTGGCGCCCAGCAGCAGGCAGACGGCCACGGCGGTGAGGGAGAGAAGCAGGCAGAGGGCAGAGGTGGCGGTACCCGCCGCGGCGACGGCGCCGCTGCCCGCACTCATCGCGCCGCTGCGCGGGGTCCCGCTCGGCTGCCGCCCGCCTGCCGCCGCCGGCGCATCCAGCGCCCGCCCTGTGCGCTGCTCTGCGCGCCCCGCCGCGGAAGTGGAACCGGCAGCTGCAGAGGGACTGCTCTCCCTTCGTTCGCCCCGCCAGCCCGAGTCTTAAACGGAGGAAGCGGGGGGTGGCGGCTCCCCCGCGCTGGGGAAGGGGGGATGCTCCGAACGCGGCCCGCCGCCCCCCGTGGGGGATTACGATGAGCAGATCCCACCCCCGCTGCCCGGCCCCTCTCCCGCAGGGACCGCTCCCTCTCCGCCCACCCGGGGTTCGGGCGGTGAGGGGCAGGGCGAGAGCCGCTGCGGGGCACGGAGTGCTTCGTAAAGGCGTGGGGGCGACCCCAGGTCGGCCGCCGGGGCGGGCAGCGGCCGCGCAGGGCAGAGGCAGGCGCGGAGCGGGCGCCCTCCAGCGGGGTCGTGACGGCCGGAGCGGCTCCTCCGTGCCGGGCCAGAGAGTACTGGGCTACGGTACGATCCTGCGGGGACACTGAACTGGGGAAGGGCCCGTCCCCTCCGAAGAAGCGGGGCTGCAAGAGGTGTCAGCCGCGCGGGATTTGGTTCTTTCTGTGTTGCATCTCCCGTTGGGGCTGTGATCTGTTCTAGGGAAGGGACCTTGTCTGCAGAGCCCAGTGATCTTCCACCACACATTGGAACTTGGTGATTGCGTAGTAGTGAAGTGAGCCATCTGCAAACCGAACTGTGCTAACACAGAAACAGAGTACCCTCTGGGCTACGCTGAACATCCTCCCCTTTCCCTCCTTACTACAGACTTAATCATGTCAACTCTTCACTAGCCTATGAAACACCCTTGGATAACTTCATGCCTGCCTCGACTCTAAGCACATGGTGCACAAACCCAAACGTGCTCTTTACCTCCTGGCCACAGACTCTGCCCTGATGAATGAAAGCAAGAAAAGGCTACTAGGAGTGGTGTGTGTTAATAAGAGAGCCAGAGCCAAACTGCCAGGTGAGATACAGACATGTTGGGTTTTTGCAGCAGCAGCTATAGCCAAACCAGTTAGCCAGGCAAAGCTTTATCATCTGCCATTTCCTGCTCTCATTCACACACCTGAAGGTACAGTTAGGAAAACTCCAGGTTTTAGTGAGCAACTTCCTTACCTTCTCCCTCCACTCTCCTTCCTCTGAGGCTGCTAAGACTTTGCTAACAAGCTCCATGGGATTGATTACCTGTTCACAGTATCATCACTTTGAGGAGAGCTTCTAGAGTGCAAAGCATCTTGTTGCAGAAGTACGTCCACAGAACCTGAGCCTTCCTTGCAACTGAGATACTTGGAAACTGTAACACAAGGAAAGACTGATCACTACTGCAGCAGTTAGGCCCTGTACCGTAGACTCCTAAACCCTTCCCATGGTCTAACTCTGAGGCAAACTCCCCTGCCTGCCTCAGCCGCTGAACTTTTGGATCTCTCGCGCATTGTCTACGCTACAGAGACAATGCCTGCTTTGCTCACTTGAAACCAGCTTCACTTGTCCTATCAGCTGTGGTCAGTAACATGTGTACAGGCAACCTGAAGCAAACATAATGACAAACTACACCACCATACTCATGTTCTATGTAAATAAAACTCTCATCCCTGGTAAGGACCTGAACCTTGAGGGCAGCCCAGAGCAGGAGAACCCAGCCCCATTCCAGTCAGATCCCTGGCTATGTGCTGCCCCACTATGGAGCCTGTGGGCCTCAGATGCCTGCTCCTTCCACCTCAAACTTCTTCTGTATGTGCTGCAAGACCTGCAAAACTACTTGGCAGATCTCTGTAGATGTCTGATCAATCCTGACAGTGCATTTTTCCAAGTGTGCTAGGAGAATGAAAGTAAATTTAAGCAGTTTCTAAAATATAGACATTATCTTCCAGCATGTATCTCCTTCAGAGAGAGCAGAGCCTTTTAACAGCTGCATTAAGGAAGGCTCAGTCCTTAAGCAAGAGGACTCAATCTTTCCTCTTCTCATTTTGACAGAACTGTTTTATAGTTACAGTTTTATAGTTATAGCAGCATATAAACTTTTTTCCCTCCATCTGCCTTCGATTTGCATTGCTTAGCTGACACACTCAGCCAAGCCCTTGCTTCACTTCTGAAGGGAAGAGGTGAGCAAGGGAATTCACTCCTATCCTCTGCAGTCCTATCAAACTGACCTGGATGGTGCCAACTGTTAACACTTTGTGTCACGCAGAGAAGAAACAATGATGTGAACATCACCATCCTAGGACTGGAGGTGATTATAATGAGACACAATCAAGCCCAGGAGGTGGCACTGGTTAATAAGCTTTCAAAGCCTGTCCCAGCTCTATTCCACCCCCAAGTCAGAGATATGCGTGTCCTGAGTCTCTTGCAAATTAAGCCTCCTCCACATCAGTGGAACAAGGGCACCAGTCTAAAATCTTGCTTAGCAGGCTCCCGTGGAGCTGAAACAATGTACTGTTTCCTTAAGAGAGTTTTGCATGGTAAAGCTAGCACCAAAATGCTTAAAACTTGCTTGCTGCATCTACACCGACAGCCTGAAGGTACCATACCATGGCAGCTTCCTTCCTCCTGCTCAGCAAGCCCTCCATACCATGTCAAATGCATTAGAAGCCCAAGAAATCATCGATTTAGACGTGGAAAAAACAAAAACTAAAGTACACTTGGAAAGCAGCACCATGTCCCCACAGCATTCTCCTCACAGAATGGCCAGGTGGACTCTTTGCTGGATTAAAAACTGCCTGGAGAGCCAGGCTGAGAGCTGGGATGGAGTTCAACGCAGCCGGTCACCAGCAGGGTCCCCCAGAGCTGGGTGTTTGAGACAGTTCTGTTCAGTATCTTTACTGATGACCTGGATGAGAGGATAAGAGGGCACCATTGGCAAGTTTGCAGGTAACAGAGTTGAGCGCAAGTGTGGGGAACTGCTCAAGAGCAGGAAGGCCCTGCAGAGAGATCTGGACAGGTTAAACCAATGGGCCGAGAGCATAATGACATTTCACAAGACTAAGTGCTGGTTCCTGCACTTTGGTCAAAACAATGCCAAGCAACACCACAGCTGGAAAGCAGCCCAGTGGCCATGGATCTGGAGGTGCTGATGGACAGCTGGATGAATATGAGGCAGCAGTATGGCCAAGGTGGCCAGTGGTATCCTGTCCTGTTTCAAAAGCAGTGTGTCCAGCAGGAGAAGGAACGTGATTAAGTCTCTCTACTCAGTCCTGGCAAGACCCCAGCTTAAGTAGTGTTCAATTGTGGGTGGCAGAGTAGAAGAAAAGAGATTAAAGGCTGACTTTCAATGAGCTAAAATAACACTGAAAATGTGAAATGTCACTTTTAGGACCTTAACAAAAAATTACAGCTAAATGCCTTAACAATCCGGCAGGATCCTAGAATCAATCAGAGCCCGCTACACACCATTTTAACAGAACACCTCGGGGAAAATGACCCACAAAGGACACCCACTTACAGCACAGAATTTCCAGCCACAGTTCAGACTACCATGAATTTTACACAGCATGACTATGTACCCTTAGCCCCCAAGTCTTTTCATTATGGCTAAAAGGAAGTTAGTTAAAAACATTTAAGATTTTCAAAACTCCTCCAAGCTAGCCCAGACTCCTTCCCTCAGGTGAGATGCTTAACCAGCCTCAGCTGCAGAAGGGCACAGCTGCAAGAAGAAAACAACTTTTAAAAATGAGAAAATGACTCTCAAAAATGAAAATTACTTTTATTTTCACTTTGATACCCATAAGACTACAACTGTTCAACAAGGTAAACATAACAGTTATACAAAACATATGTAAATATTTACAGACTTAACTGTACAAAATAATTTAGAGTTTACAAAAGCGCCATGCAACCTCTGATGACTGACACAGTCTAGGAAATCTCCGTGAAGAAGCATAGAAGACCTCTGACTTTATTTGTTTAGTGGTTCGAAAAAAGGATGCTGCAAGGCTTCGTCAAGAGTGATTCTTTTGGCTGGGTCATACTCCAGCATCCTGCGAACCAGGTCAAACAGACGCTGATGATCTGTGTCTTGGCAATGCATGAATTCCTGGTGGAAGAAAAAAAGAGCATTTAGAGAGATCTTCCACAACTGCAGACCTATAAGACTAATCAAAATGTGGTCTCCTACCTTTAGAGGCTTACAGCGTCTCCTAACATAGCGTCCTGCAGAACTGTGCTCATCCCAGTCCAACTGATCATGGTGGAAATAATGCTTTCTGCAGCAGGACAAGGAAAGTAATGCTAAGGTACTGCCAGTGCATGACATCAGCAGACACCTTTAAAAGAAGTTCTGAAACTGCACAAGAGAGTTCCGGCATCTCCTCTGCATTTGGGAGCCAACAGCTCCTTCACCCAATATTCATTTACAGACCTGTTGCTTTTGTATTGCCAGATACAGAAAACAAGGCCTTCGGTGTTCCAGTCAAAGCAGCCCCTGAAAACCTATTTTCCGTTATTGACATTTCTAAAGAGACTGATGTTTTCAGCTGTTTACCCAGAGTATAACTTGGTCTCAGACGGCTCTTTATTCTCAGTTTAGAGAAAAAAATGCTCTCTAACACCATAGAGACTTAGCTTTAAAGACTTAAGGACATTCATACTCTGTTCCGGAGGTTGGCATTTTAGTTGCTGGCAACTCAGACTAAGAACAGAAATGAGGACTATTACCAGCTATTTAATTCCCCTAAATCTGCCACTTTTTTTTGCAACAGACTACAAGGTAGCAAGAAGCCTGGAAGTCTCTGTTATCTTCAGAAGCTCACAGCTAACAATGGAAACTTCAGGATTTCTCTAGCAATCAGAAAAGATTAGACAACTTACTGCTTCCATAATGAACTTACCTGGATTTCTTGATCATGTGAGTTGGCAGAGGCCCCAGTATTCTTTCCATCATTGCCAAGTGTTCTTTACTATCATGTGTCTGGCAAAAAGCAATGAATGCACTCATCAGATTATTCCACTCTTAACCACTGGGTAACAACACTCATCTCTAGCAAATAGTTTCTTTGTAGGACTGTAACAGTATCTTTATACATTAGCACTTTAAAGATTACACAGTGCAGCTTGTTCTGTAACACTTTCCACTGTTAAGAGGGCCCCTGAACAACAGGGTTCATAAACCAAGTTTTGTGTTTCCTTCACTCATAATTCTAGCAGTAACTTCAGACTCTGGAAAAGCTTCACCATCCAAAGCCAGAATAGATCATCTTAAAACAGTCTGAAGGGTACAGCCAAGAGATCTCATTTCCATATGTGCATGCTGTCTTTACAATCTCATCTATGCAATGCTTGAAAAGCCTGTGAAGCAGTGCCTTTTACAGTAACAGCTAAGCACGTGTGATTTAAAGATCAACAGATAGTCTGTAACCATAAGATTCAATTTAACCATACACACGTACCTGGAACACTGTAAATCCAAGATAATACTCAATTAGAATACAACCAATACTCCAAACGTCACAAGGCTGCGACCAACCCAGTGCTGCAAAAAAAGGCAAAGTTTTGTGTTTTACTTTTTACTATGTTCTCAAAATTTGTAACTCACAAAACAAGTGCCCATGTTTCATGCATTTACTGAGGCCCACCTTCCCCCTCCACACCTCTCTCCAAGCCTTGGTGGAAGTGGAAAAGGAACATCTCTGGACTTTCATTTACTCTCAACAATTCCAACACCACCATCATCTGTGAGAGATGACTGAATTATTACAATCAAATACTCCCGTTTACAAAGTAAAGACATCTGAATGAACTGTCATTAACTAGGTAGAAAAGTCTTCACTGACCTAAAATAACCTCAGGAGCTCTATAATGTCTGGTAGACACTAATGTGCTGTGATGTTCATCATCAAAAGTTGCACTTCCAAAATCAACCACTTTGATGTCTGTGTTTTTTAAAGTGCGCTCATCTCGCTTCTGCAAAAGAATCAAAGTTTTTTCAAAAGCATGCTTTGACAAAAGGTACTCATCACATTTTCTTTATCTTCAAAATACCAGCTTCATGTAAAATACTGAAAATTAAATCTATTTAACAACACTTCTTCCAAATACATTAATTGCTCTAGGGAAGACAAGATGGTAGTGAAGTGATTTCATCTGAACATGCAAAAGCAACTGAGTCAGGACTGATGAACAGAAAATTGCTAAGTGTCAGGCACTTCAGAACGCGAGATCTAACATTCCTCTCCAAACGGGATGCTTTGAAGAAAAGGAATCAAACGGAACACAGAAGAAACCTGACTAAATTCAAAGCCATTAACATAATGCTCCCTGTGAATGGCAGAACCTCAGTAACTAGCAATCACATTAAATATTGTACCACGATTCAGAGCGAAGTTACTCAGTAGATTAAGTTAGCATAGCTAGAAGAGCACAAGAAAGTCTTAAGAAACATAACTCTGTAACTTCATCTTTTTACAGAAAAGCTCAGCTGAAGACACAAGTAGCCCAATTCAAGTTGGGAGAAAAAGTCCAAACTTACCATTTTGGCATTGTACTTTACTATGTAATCAGACTCCACAAACAAGATATTTTCAGGCTTTAAATCTGTGTGAGTGAGTTTATTATGGTGTAGAACTACAAGGAGAAAAAAAATAACAGTATTCCACAAATTAATACATCAATTTCCTTATGAAGGAAAAAAAGGCATATTTGATAAAAGCACTGAGATTTACTTACAGTTTATGGACTGGCAAATTTGATAAGCCATATTTCTAATGTCGTTAATATGAAATGGCAGAAAGCTGTTTTCTTTAATGAAGTCATAAGTACTAAGTCCCAGTAGCTCAAAAACAATGCAAACATGGCCATGATGATCAAACCATTCCAGCATCTGGACACAGCGGCTTTAAAAAGAGAACAAACAAATCCTCAGTTTATTGAATCATTATCTCCTGCAAATCCTGAGTATGCTAACTACTTCATGTTATACTTACAAAGTGCTGCTTGGATCCATGTTGTTTAAGTGTTCTAACACCTGTATTTCTGAACGGGCTGCTTCTCGGTATCTACCAACATTTTTCACAATTTTAACTGCTACATGCATTCCCCTCCTTGAAAGAAAAGCAAAGCATCACAAATTGAATTAGTGACTATTAAATACCTACAACCCCAAAGCTGCTTGATTTTATTAGAAGAAATACAGGAAGATTCAGGGTCATAGAGAATTATGAGTTGGATTAAGGGAATCTGACTAATCATGTTGAACTTTATCAGAAGTGTTTTTATAAAGAAATACAATACTTATCTTTCCTTTATCAAATATTTGTTTGAATATATGCTACATTATCTCTTTCTCAGACTTATCTATGGTAGATGTAGCATCAGGAATCCATCTGTAACATTATTAATAAAAAAAAACTAGCAAAGTTTTTATTTGAGGAAAGTCCTACAGCTTGCACAACTTATTCAGGCTCTTTTCCAGTGCTCCCATGGAATCAAGGGAACTGAACAGCTCCTGAAGTTTAGATTCCTTGTATTAGTAGACACTGAGCTGCACTCAGTACAGAATTCACACTGTAAGGCTTTACTTCAATGGGATGTTGATAAACTTAGTTCAGTCCATCCCATTCACTCTTCACAATTTTTTTAATAGTCTCTGTAGAGCTATTTGGATTCTAATGACTGAAGAAAACTGCCCTCACAACACAATCTCAACAGACCTCTTCTGAAAAGACGTAACTTGTGAAATGACAAAACAAAGGCAGAGGAAAAACTACTAGACCCAAGTCACAGAACTGCAGAAATAATTAAAGTTTGGTTAAGATAATCTAAGTTTTACTAATAGCTTAAAACTCCCAGCACACAGATTTTCTTCACCACCAAACATGCCATCACACGGCAGTGACCACACCATCGAAAAAGGACTGATCACTGTGCATTCAGAATAACTTCAAAGGATAATTCTGATTGTGGAGTCTGAGGGAAGAAATTTATAGTGTGACCAATTCCAAGCAATTATTTGCAGTAAGAATCAAATTCACTTTCTAAGCATCTCACTATACATCTCCTAAAAGTCTCCCAAATAAATTCTGTACTGTTTACACCCTATTTCGTTCTCTAGTTAGGGCAATGGCACTTGGAGAACCAACTGAAAAACATAATGAAGCAGAACATGGTCCTCCCTCTTTAAAAGGGTCAGATGACATCTGATCAATGTTTTCCACCACGTGATTATGCAGCTTGTGTAGGAGAAAAATAAGTACAGTCAAAAAAAAAAATATCATTGTTGCGAGAAACCCTCTCTGGTCAGATGTTTCCCAAAATGAATGTGGTTAAGGAAGTTTGTTACAGACAGATCCTCAAAACCAACATATTTATCTTTATATCCTCTTGTATCAAATCAACACCATCCAAAGGCCTTTTGCAGAAGAAAAAAAAAAAACAAACAAACAAAAAACCACCCATGTATAGTATAGCAAGAGATGACTGAAGAACCTTAAAAACTATCAGGGACAGATACAGTATCACCTCAAAAACCCTTACAAGTAAATAGCCTTACAAGGTAGCTCTCAAAACAAGCACAATTTCCTTCCTAAATATGCTGCACCACTTCATCTGAATTGTGATTTCCTTTTTAAAGAGAACATCCCTGAGCCTGAATCTGTGAGCTAAACAGCGTCTTCGGTCATGAAATCCACTTACAAAATCAACACTTACATATCATGATCAATGCACTCCACGACTTTTCCAAAGGCTCCTTCTCCTAAAGTCGCAACAATTTCATCTAAAAAGAACAAACACAAGTTAGAATTATAAAACTACTTAAACAAGAATGAACACTATTAATGTAGACTTTTAAATGTGCCATTACAAAAGCATAGTTACTTTAAATCTCAGCATCTGAATGCATTATTTTATTGGACAGGTATCATGAAAACAGTTAGCCAAAAAACTATCTCTTGTCCTATTCTCCAGATTCAAGTTCATTAACTAATTGGAACTTTCTGAACACAGTATTTAAATTCTACAGAAAAGAAGATATGCAAAAAAACAAAAAAGCACAAAAAAAACAGAACAAAAAGAGCAATGAAGATTTCTTTAGCCCCCCTCCTCTGACATACTATTCTAAACAGATTTTTTGCTGAAAAGTTTTTAAAAAGTGTTGAAAAATGTTCTATACATCTTGCTCTTAGAACGTCTCCACTTTCACAGATCAGGTGACCCTCCTCATCATCCTCTACACTCCTGGATCTTTTCCTTCGGTGACTCTTCTGGAAACGGCACCAAGATCGTCCAGCCAATCAATATATCAGAGTGAATTCAGGGCAGAATACGCAATTCATTCAGCGGGGAGATATTCAGGCATTCAGTTACACACCAGGCCACGACAGTTGGCAGGAGCAATTTCAAATTCAGTCCCCAGAAATTCACAGGGCACAGTTTATGTTACAGAAGAAAAACATGGCAAGGAACAGATTTTCAGATAAATACTTAAAGTGACAAAGCAACAGAAAAAAACAACACAATTTTGTCTCTCAAACAGTGGTTTAACTGAAGACAGATTAAGAATGCAACATTGCTATTACTAATACTTTGCTAGCAAATAGCAACAAACAATATTTATTTACATACCTAAGCTTACAGTCAGGGAAAACGTTTTTACTTTTAAAACATCTTCTTTATGTAATCTAAACATAAAAAAACCTATCAAGTAATTTTACTCCCCTCATGTTTGGAGAGAAGAAAAATTACCCTGAAGTCCTTATTTTGCATTATATAATCTAACATATACTTGCTGGTTTCTATTGCACAAATGTGACGTAAACCACCTGGAGCTGAAGATGTCAGTGGGCACCATGCCAACACTGCGAATTTCAGTGCATGCCTTCAAAGGTGGCAAGCAACAAATTTAACCCATCTTCAGTAAGACATTACCTGTCATTAGCCAGACAAGTGGCTCAAAATTGCCTTAGGATCAGGTGTAGAACTGCAGAGCTTATTTTTACCAATTTATCAGACATGCATTGTGTCATAGTTCCAATTAAACTTCCATTAGAAAGGCATGCCCCTTTAATTAGTTTTAGTAACAGGATGTATGGCAGAACAGTCTATCTGAAAGCACACACTTCACTGTAAGAAAGCAACAACTGTACTTTGTAAATACCACAGTTGCATGTTTTCAACTTCAAATTTTCTGATTCATCACAGTGATCTTAACTACCAGCTACCTACATTCCCACTGTATAGCTCGTACTGGTGACAATCCCATCCCCCACCCAACACTGATCCAAATGTCAAGTAAGAACACACATTCATATGCTCACAAATGGGTTCAACTACAAATCCTTTTTTAATAATATAGGTTGTTTTTTTAAGTACTGTGACCAGGAACTGAAGTTCTAGCACTCACTTAAGAAGTCTATTACCACTAATTCATTAATAATAAAGTTAAAAATTACTCATACCGAATGCGATTGGTGACTGGAGCAATGATGCCTCTTATGCTTCCTTTTATGACTACTTTTCCTGCTCCGACCAGAGGATTTGCTATAGTGATGATGGTGACTCTTTTCATAGTCTCTGTGATAATGCCTGTGGTCATACACTTCACAGAAGTCATTTCTGTATTCCTCAACATATCTCCGGTCATGATGGTCTCTTTCATTTATGGCTCTATCGTCCAAATAATGACTGAAAATATATTTTAAGTGAATGTTCTCCACTTCAAAATACTTGAGGTTCCAATAAGATAAGCGACTCGAGTTGAGTTACAGAGTTACATAGTATGTCTTTACACCAAGAATGTTTTCTAATTGACTCCCTCCCCAAAAACAGCGGAGCTTTTGTCGTTACTTTATTAGGCATCTAAACAACGTTGTCAGCCTCAAATACACAGCAGCCATCCACATGAACGATATATAACCAATCCACAGTTTGCACAGTAAATAAGTTCAGACTCAAAAAAGAAGAAACACTTCCTAAAATAGCCTGAGCAACTCAGTTACAATCTCCAAAATCACAGGATAAATGCTCTTGGTACAGCAATAATCCCCTTTTCTATTTCAAAGTGTTAAAAAAACAAATCCTGGAGACTGAGAGAAGCAGCATCATTCCTAGTGTTCTGCATTAAATACTGAAACCCTCATGAGTATCTGGATCAAGGATCTTCTGCAAAGAAAATACTTTTACGAGAGCTGCTGAGGCAAAGAGCTCTCCTATTTCTGTACACCTACCCCTACCAACATTTTATAAGCGCTAGTATGAGCTCTCAAGAATTCCATGGGATGTTCTTCTGAAGGAAAAAGCCAGAAAGATGGATCTCTCCAGTAAAGCAGCGTGAGAAAAAAGGCAAGCCACCTCCAGAACAGTAAGAGAAACCCATACTTACCTTTGTATTACACGATTAAACAAACCTCCTCATCCTTTTCCTCATATTAAAAGGAAAGGCACACTTCACTTGAAATTTGATACTGAATATATTCAATACCAACTCTTAGCTGAGAACAGTGAAACTAGTAACATTTACTTGTTTTTATTACAGAATTTCTATTTAATAGTTCTGGTACTGTTATAACAAAATCGACTACCTTCTAAGGTAGTTTTAAGTGAGCCAAAGCTTAAGGAACTGAAAATTCTGGACATTCAGAAACTCTTATCCTGAAAAAGTATATGGTTTAGATACAATAAGAAACATTAGCACTACTCAATTCAGAGTCTTATACCTTTCTGAAATGTGATTTGGTTTATAGTGCTTGCTTTCTGGTCCACTGCTGTGAGACCTTTTCCTGCGCTTCCGGCTGGTGCTGTGCTTTCTTTCATCCCAGCTCTTTCTGTCGTCCCATTCAGGACAATGGGATTGTTTTGAATGCCGCATCTTTCACTAGAAAAAAAACAAAACAAACAAAACCACGTAAAAGATAAAAGCATTGGTATTTGTAGATCCAAGTTCACTACTATAGTCTGATCAAGTATGACAGAGCTAGAAAGAACCATTTCCTCAGCTTCCCCCACATATTACTTTGGTTTGGGAGAGACAGTTTTCTCATCCTAAAACAGCAACGCTGTTATGAAACACAAATCACAATTAAATAGGCCAACTCATCTCCACTTAATAGCTTGAAACATGTCATTAAAGCCTGTTTAAAATAAACTCTCAAGTGACTAACTATAATTATTTCCTGAACCTTCTGTTGGAGACCTTAATCTTCAAACACCTTCTGACAAAACTTGGGATTTAGTTCTTCACACTGTATTGGACACACATTACTATAGGAAGGAATGCATAATCAGTCTGAAAACTCTCACAGAAGTCTATTTAGGTATCACTATTAAACAGACGTATTTTTCAAGTCTGAGCAACAGCCACAGGGCACTCTGATGTATTAACACGCAATTCTGTAGTACTAGGAGCTACGCCACAGAGGTCTGAGTCTTATTAGCTTGAGTATGCAGGGGTTTTACAGTTCAGCCCATGGCTGCAGACAAAATCTCCAGGTTGTGCTGCTGCATGTTAAATGCAGGAATCTTCTGTTCAAAATAGGTACAAGCTCAGCTGAAAAAAGGACAAGTAAAGCAGAGCTCTAGAACTAAGTGTGCCTGAATTTATTTTCTCGCTCGGTTCCAAAGCCATTTTCCTGTATTTTTAACTCACACAACTCAAGTTACACAAAACATTTTCTGCTTTAAGGTGAAGAGTTCCCCACACACTCAGCTACAGGCGGAACGTAGCATTTTACTTGTGATTGCCTTCTTTTGGTATTGTGCCCGATGGGGAAGAAATGACTCTCAAACTCACAAAATTACTGGAATTAAGGAGGAAGTTGCAAATTTTGTCCCCAAAGCAACGAAATAAAGGCAAACGTGGAGGAAAACTGCTAGAATCGGTCTGCGCAAGTCACGATGTGGCCGCAACCCATGTTACAGGAGCCACCTTAACGTTTTCGACTGTTAGGCCCTCCCTCCGAATTTGTGCACCGAAGCACTTATGTAATACCGCCAGCTGACGCGAGCATATGCATTCCTATAGTACGCGGTCCTAATCCATATCACAGGTTGTTTTCACTCCTGCATTCTGCTATAAGGTTTCTCGAATTGGAGTTACGGCCAAACATGAAACGCCTCAGGAAGGCCACGAAAGTGCTGCCATAAAATGCCTACACAGCGTTCTTTAAATGTCTCCCCTCAAAAACTTGGCAGGCTGCACGGATCGGAGAGGGTCAAAGGCTTACTCCTTTGAGATAACCAAAGTCCGCTGAGCCAGGGCGATCGGAGCGCCTTGGGTACAGGCCCACCGAAGCGCAAATTACTCCAACCCAAAGCCACGGATGCCACTTCCACGCTGCCCTCCCTCGGAAGGCCTCCGGAGCCGGAGAGGACTGAGTGGAAGGCCTCGTCTCGCTGCCATCTGGGCAGGCGCCCAACACCTCCGCGCAGGCGAGGCTGAGGGGCCGAGCTGCGCGAGCTCCCATGCCTCAAATACTCGCCACACAGGAGGCTCCGGCCCTAGCCCAAACACCACCCCCCTCCACCGCCCGACGCCTCTGCACGGACCCTCTCCGGCACACGAAACTCTGATCGGGGAGGCCTTGGACCAAGAACCCTTCCTCCTTCGCTAATACCTCCTCAACCAAGCCCTCACGCAGACCTCTACGCTCATCCTCCTTCCCGGCTCGAGAAAGCGACGCGAACGGCCCTCCCCAACCCTCTGGGCCCCCACTATTTCCCCGCTGCTTTCGGCTCCCTAGAAAGCTAAAGAAGAAAAAGAGCAGATTTTTCAAAGCCCAAGAAAGAAGAGGCTTCCCTCTCCACCACTTACAGCTGAAAAAAGAGGCGAGCGAGCCCCGTGCCCGTCCTGCGCACACAAACAAAATGGCGGCCGCGGAGGAGCGCGCAGACACCGCTTCCTCCCTCTCTCCCTCTCGCGGCTTCTGTGCGCCCTGATGTCAGATGCGCAACGTAAAGGGCGGGCACAGTCCAGAAACCGCCCCCTAGTGGAAGAGGAAGGAGGGAGAAGGAGGAGGAAAGAGCCGAGCCGAGGCCTGACGGGCGCCGAGGGCCCCGCCCCTGAGGCGCCACGGGGCCGCGGAGCTCTGGAGTCGTGGAACGGCCGAGTCACAGTCATGGAGCCTCAGGGTCACAGGAGCATGGAATCGTTTCGTCTGGAAAAGACCTTTCACGTGGTCGCACCCGACCTTTCTCTGACTCTCCCAAACCTGGTGCTGACCCATGTCCCTCAGCATGACAGCACTTCATAGAATCATAGAATCAGACAGGTTGGAAGAGAGCTCCAAGCTCATCCAGTCCAACCTAGCACCCAGCCCCAGCCAAGCAACCCAGACCATGGCACTAAGTGCCTCATCCAGGCTTTGCTTGAACACCTCCAGGGACGGTGACTCCACCACCTCCCTGGGCAGCCCATTCCAATGCCAATCACTCTCTCTGACAACAACTTTCTCCTAACATCCAGCCTAGACCTCCCCTGGCACAACTTGAGACTGTTTCCCTTGTCCTGTTGCTGGTTGCCTGGCAGAAGATACCAACCCCAGCTGGCTACAGCCTCCCTTCAGGTAGCTGCAGACAGCAATGAGGTCTGTCCTGAGACTCCTTTTCTCCAGGCTAAAGTTGTTACCTGGGACAAGAGACTGACCCCCACCTTGCTTACAACCTCATTTCAGGCAGTTAGAGCAGACATTGAGGTCTCCCCTTGGCTTCCTCTTGTGCAGGCTGGACAGGCCCAGCTCCCTCAGCTGCTCCTCACATCTTGTAGTGAGTGGCCCAAAACCAAACTCAGTATGGTACAGTCCAGGAAAAACATTACCAACTCTACTAGTAGGCCTCCAGACAGAATCCAACAATCCCAACCAGACTGGTCTAAAGAAAAGCAATCCTCAAACAAGGAGAAAGCAAAACCTCACAAGCTGTGCCAGGGGAGATCTAGGCTGGATGTTAGGAGGAAGTTGTTGGCAGAGAGAGTGATCTCCTTGATCACGTTGGGTGATTCTGTGCTCCACAACCTCCCTGGAGGTGTTCAAGGCCAGATTGGATGAGGCCTTGAGCAACCTGTTCTAGTGGGAGGTGTCCCTGCCTATGGTGGGGTGGTTGGAACTGGCTGAGCTTTGGGGTCCCTTCCAACCTAAACCATTCTGTAGGAAAAGCAGAACTGAAAGCAGTTAATGTTCCTGCCTGTTCGGGAGGTGGCAGTGGAGCCCCAGCAGTAGAGAGCTGCCAGCTGGAATTGAAGTGGGTATCTCAGAGAAGGGTGAAGTCAGGAGAAGCTCGCCGGGTTGTGCCGTGCAAACAAAGCAGCAGCCCCTCTAGGAAGGGCCATTTTTGAGGCAAGAATAATCTAACAGTGAAGAATCAAATGAGAGAAACAGTGAACAATCAAATGAGTCTTTACAAAACTGGGAAGGAAACCCATTCGAGTGTAGTTACAGCTACTGCTGTCAGCCCTGGTGGTACTGACTGTTGTTTAGATGAGCTATTTCCTTGTTTAATTAGACTTTACAACACCAAATGTATGCAGACTTCGAGGAGAGAGTAACACACAAGGCAGCCGTGGTTTAAATTGCTTTGCACAGCAGAATCTGTTACAATTCAGTGTAATTATCCTGGTGGGACATATTTGTCATGTATGAAAAGCTACATTCAAAACATTTGCTTGCAAATGCGATTTGCTACGGTCCCTCTTTCAGCCGCCTTACAGCAGTAGGTGATCCATCCTCGCAGCAGCTAGGCAGCACATGTAAACCTCATTTAGTCTTCTCATTGCTGAGCTACAAAATTTAAAGCAGCAGTTGTCTGCCTTGCCCAAAGCTTCAGAAAGACAATGGAGCCAAAAATTCTTGGCTTTCAGTACTTACAGTGCTGTGCTTGCTTTCTCTTAATTAAAGATGCATTGGGTTTGTTTCCACCCCCCTCTGGTTACTGTCAGAGAGCAGTTGAAAGCTGTGCTTTGCCTTTAGCTGGTCATGGATGTCTGCAGTTCCATGATTTGGTTTTGGTACTGATGGAGAGAATTGCAGAGATCCCCTCAACTAGGTAGTATACGCTGCAGCTTTGCTTGGGAGCTCAGCAGCAGAGTAACAACAATACTGAAGTGAATAGAGGTGGAAAACTCATGAGGGTAATTTCTGAGGAGGCTCTGGGGAGACCTCATTGCTGTCTGCAGCTACCTGAAGGGAGGCTGTAGCCAGGTGGGGTTGGTCTCTTCTGCCAGGCAACCAGCAACAGAACAAGGGGACAGAGTCTCAAGCTGTGCCAGGGGAGGTCTAGGCTGGATGTTAGGAGGAAGTTGTTGGCAGAGAGAGTGATTGGCATTGGAATGGGCTGCCCAGGGAGGGGGTGGAGTCACCGTCCCTGGAGGTGTTCAAGTAAAGCCTGGATGAGGCACTTAGTGCCATGGTCTGGTTGATTGGCTAGGGCTGGGTGCTAGGTTGGGCTGGCTGAGCTTGGAGCTCTCTTCCAACCTGCTTGATTCTATGATTCTAATGAGGGAAAAGATATCATTCATGTCACAAACTACTGTAACTACTGATCAAGAGAGCCCCTGTGCTAGATTGGTATGACACATGCAAATTCAGTGAGGGAAGAGGAGCTTGGATGGGTCAATCAGCAGAAAGGAAAAGGAAGGCGGCACTGACAGAAGTATTTCACAAGATCACAGGATGTCAGGGGTGGGAAGGGCCCACAGCAGGAGGGTTAGAACTAGATGATCCCTGTGGTCCCTTCCAACTCCGACTGATTCTATGGTTCTACTGACACCCTAACAGTGCATCAAGGAAACTCCACCACTTCCAGCTGCGTGGGAGTCTCACCTTTTCCTTCTTTATTCAAAAGAATTTACAGCTGTTTGGAAAAGGGATGTCTTTTCCTGTATATTATTACTGAAATGGGTCCCTCAGCAGGAGCTCAGCTTACTGCAACACACATAATAAAAGAACATATTTCAACAGCACTTGTACCACAGAGTTTCATAGGAGCAGACTAAAAGTACTTGGGGCACTCTCAAGCTTTTTTTCTCCTCTCATTATGAAGTTTTGACTCTATGACTTCTATTGGGGAAAATGCCTTATTATGGGAACTAAGATAATTTGTCTCTTCTCCCTGTAATGTAAATGCATGCAGTGTGATGTGCCGACTGCGTGAGGATGAAGAGAGGAGCAGTGAAGTGCAAACAGGAGGAAGAGCAGAAAAGAGAGGTAGTTCTGTGCCTACGCACACCTTCATGAATTTCCCTGCAGAGTCACAGACATCTTTGTGTTCCTGGAGTTTCAAAGCAACAAGAGTTTCTTTACAGCCTAGTTTGTATAGAATCATAGACTAGTCTGGGTTGGAATGCACCTCCAAAGGTCATCCAGTTTATATAGAATCATAGACTAGTCTGGGTTGGAAGGCACCTCCAAAGGTCATCCAGTTGTATAGGTCATCCAGTTTATATAGAATCATAGACTAGTCTGGGTTGGAAGGCACCTCCAAAGGTCATCCAGTTTATATAGAATCATAGACTAGTCTGGGTTGGAAGGCACCTCCAAAGGTCATCCAGTTTATATAGAATCATAGACTAGTCTGGGTTGGAAGGCACCTCCAAAGGTCATCCAGTTTATATAGAATCATAGACTAGTCTGGGTTGGAAGGCACCTCCAAAGGTCATCCAGTTTATATAGAATCATAGACTAGTCTGGGTTGGAAGGCACCTCCAAAGGTCATCCAGTTTATATAGAATCATAGACTAGTCTGGGTTGGAAGGCACCTCCAAAGGTCATCCAGTTTATATAGAATCATAGACTAGTCTGGGTTGGAAGGCACCTCCAAAGGTCATCCAGTTTATATAGAATCATAGACTAGTCTGGGTTGGAAGGCACCTCCAAAGGTCATCCAGTTTATATAGAATCATAGACTAGTCTGGGTTGGAAGGCACCTCCAAAGGTCATCCAGTTTATATAGAATCATAGACTAGTCTGGGTTGGAAGGCACCTCCAAAGGTCATCCAGTTTATATAGAATCATAGACTAGTCTGGGTTGGAAGGCACCTCCAAAGGTCATCCAGTTTATATAGAATCATAGACTAGTCTGGGTTGGAAGGCACCTCCAAAGGTCATCCAGCCCAAGCCTCTCTGCAGTCAGCAGGAGCATCCTCAACTAGATCAGGCTTCCCAGAGCCCTGTTGAGCATCACCTTGAATATCTCCGGCCACAGGGCCTCAACTGCCTCTCTGGGGAACCTGTTCCAGTGTTCCCCCACCCTCATAGTGCAGAATATTTTCCTAACATCCAATCTAAATCTGCTTTTCTCTCATTTCAAACCACTGCCCCTTGTCCTATCACTGCAGGCCTTTGCAAACAGTCTCTATTCATCCTTCTTGTAGCCCCCTTCAGGTGCTGGAAGGTCCTTATTAGGTCTTTCTGGAGCCTTCTCTTCTCCAAGCTGAACATCCCCAGCTCCATCAGCCTGTCCTCAGAGTAGGGTGCACCAACCCCTTGATTGTTTTTGTGGCCCTCCTCTGGACCTGTTCCATCAGGACCATGTCCTTCCTGTGTTGAGGGCTCCAAACCTGTATGCAGTTCTCCAGGTGAGCTCTCACCCGAGCGCAGCAAAGTGGCAGAATCACCTCTCGATATAGATCTGTAGTTGTTGAAATCTCTACTGCAAATTAAAAAAATCAAAGAACAAACTCCACACAGCTTAGGTTTGGGGTTTATTATTATTATTATTATTATTTGACACTCACATTACAAAAAATTTAGAAACCATAGACAGTTCAGGCAGACTGTTAAAACACAGTATAAATTAGGGGGGTTTAATATATAAATTCTATACATAGGTAAGTTAGCTGGAACATGACTGACAAAAAGGAGATCATAACAACCTTAGCACAAGTGTAGAGGAAACAAACAAAGGCCTGGGAATAGGATGGGCACTAGGCTGATGAATGCAGGGTAAGACATTTTCCACCACAGCTATAGAGCGTACCAATGACCATGCTATCCTCACAGTGTCTGGGGTGGGGGGTACAGGATGCAGTATTACCATTAACATGTTGCAAGGTCTATGTACAGTCACAAAAAAAATCAGAACAGCCATTTCCAAGGAACCTTCCTGGTTCCTGCTCTGTGCAATTCATGAAAGTGTCAGCGTTTGTTCTGAGGACTCCTAACAAAGCTACCTGGGTTTGAGTACTACGGATGGTAGGAGGGATCGTGGTTTGGACTGGAAAATGCTCATCCTAACTGGAGGTGGCTTAAAGATAAAAAACCAAAGACACAGGAAAAGCACAGCTTCTCATTACTCTAGCTCACAAGATCAGTAGACACCAGTCTTTTAATCCATATTTCTTTCCCACCTTCAGTCTGTTTAAACACCCAAGATGAGAATTTGGTTCCCATTTTTCTAGGTGCAGCTGTAAAAAAAAGGAGTGGGACCGGCAGAAGTGCCAAACTAAAAGGCAGTCATCTTTATGGGGTGATTTGTTTGGAAAGGATATGCTTCCCAGGTGACCCTGGGTGTGTCACCCAACATTGGAATTTCTCCACCTGAAAATAAGGACAGTTCTGCTCACCCATTTTCACTCTGTGCTTTCAGGTCTGTGATTCAATGTTTTGGAACAGTACATCCTCAGAGTTCCAGTGTAAGGCAGCCACCACTCTCACTATCACTAAAAAACAAAGTACCTTAAGCTGTAATTTCTCACCTTTATAAGAGGACGAGTTGCTAAGAGTTCTGAAACCCAGAGGATAATGTATTTCCCATCTGTGTTGTGTCCTAGCAGTGGTCTTTTTCCAGACTCCTGCACTTGCACGTCTATAAGAACTGGACCTTGAAGCACCTGTGTGCATTTCTCACTAAACTTTAATAATGAGGAGGATTCTACTGGAACAATTCCTCCTAGTTCAAGGTGAGGACAGACTGTAAGTGATAACCCAACTGGGGCTGTTGCTTAAATACCTATGATGCCAACTGTCCTGACTGCAGCCCATTTATTCTCCTTACCCATGGGCTGACACCAAGAACCCATCGTACGTTTGGTTGTTTTAAGAAGACCTTAGATTTTAGAAACACAGTGAAACAATGACCAGTGATGTAGTACTGACCAGTAACAGCTCGCTGAGGAAGTCATATTTCTCTGGAAGGTAGCTGGACTATGGAATTTTCTGGTCAGGAGTTTCTTAAATGTGCTTTGTACATTTTAGAATGAAGCTTCCTGAAAAGATATTTAACTCAGAGTAGCCATGAACTCTGAACTCTAAGCTTTCTGTCTTCAAGGTGGCCTGGGAACATTGCTGTCTGGGTTAGTAGTTTTAGGGCCACAGGGATTAAAGGGGGAAGAACTCCTGTTCTGAGAGCTCTGGAGTATGATGTCAGAGCCCTCATATGGCAGAGAACAAGAAAAATGGTCCTATGGCATTTTGCAAGACCTGTTTATGGAACAAGATCTCATGTCTGTGGAGGGAAAGGCATCAAGGGAAGAGTGAGCAGTCTGAGCCACTCTGAATTCACAGCACTGCAGTCTGTGAGTGGCCACAGAGAAAGGCAGGGGACTTAGAAAGGACTTAGTCATACCTGGCTTTTTTCTGTAGCTGAGGTTATAGCCTGAGTTTCAGTGTCTTGCACCCATGCAGAGTGTTTGAGGTACCATCCATACAAGCTACCAGCTCCTTATCTATGTCTTGCAGGATGTAAAAATGCAGGATGTGATGATGCCTTGCATGAGTGCCAGCTGAATGCAGTTAGTATTTGTTGCATCTCTGGAAACATGCAAAAAGAATCACAGAAGAAATGAATGCAAACCAGGTTAGCCTCCAGATCTGCTCTGCCAAAACAGAGAACTTGTTCTGTTTGCTGCCCTCTTTGCTAAGCTCAGAGCTCAGCTTCTCACAGCTTGAAGTATTTATTTGTCCATTTTCCCATTTGCTCCTTTGAACTAGGGAACCAGTTCTTCACTCTTTCAAGTCCTCTGGAGGAACCTCAAAACATTTCGTTGCAATCATTCCTTTGGGTAAGGAAGGAGGCTTTGCCCCAGCTGAGCTTCCAAGAACTTCTTCCCTTTGAAAAGGGATGTGCCCCAGCATCAGAAACCTAGGGCAGCAGGCTCAGGCATGAATTTGAACTTCATTTTTGTACAGGACCATCTCATCACCTCTGCATCCCTCTGTTTGAGTGTGTGCTGCCACATGGACACCAGATACGTGTGGCTGTTCCCCAGCCACAGTTCAGCAATGCCCTATGCTGCCTGTTGGGGTAATTTCACTTAATAGATAGCTAAAAAGGACAAGAGAGAATCATAGAATGGTTTGGGCTGGAAGCGACCTCCAAAGGTTATCTAGATCAACCCCTGTGCAGTAAGCAGGGCCATCCTCCACTAGGTCAGGTTGCTCAGAGCCTTGTTGAGCCTCTGAGCAGTGATAAAAGAGTTTTCCCTGCTTCCTTGCCATTGGACAATGGAATCAGCAGTTCACAATCAAAGGGGTTTTAATTTCCAGTGAGACACCACAGATAGTAAGGCTCATTTCTACCAGTCTAGAAAGAAAAAGAATTCTTAAAGCCAGAAAGTCAAGGGTTGTTCTCAGACATTAATTAATTGATTGGTTCTGATTTAGTCCTTGAATTTGCTGCTGAAACTTTCAACAATGTCCAAAAAAACCCCTTTTGCTAAGGCTAGATTTTCATCCCTTTAAGTGCAACCTGCCCATCTGTGAGTTAGACCTAGCTCTAAAGAAAGGCCAGGGACTACCCCAGTCGTCAATGAAGTTTAACCTTTATGTATAACTTAAAACTATACAACAGTAAATAGCTGCAGGACTGTTCCAAAGCCCTTCAAAATAATTTGGAGTTTCTCCTCTGGCACATTGCTGTGCCTGGGATCAGCCTTGTTCCATGGCACACAGGCCAGACAGTGCTAACTGGGTAACATTTTGACACTGATATGCAGAACAAGCTCTTTTCTCCTAACATGTCTCCTTTTTGGTAACTCCAATGACATATTCGCTTGTCTGAGCTCTGCTCTAAACTGGTTACAGCCATCTGCAAGCCAGTGCTTCATGTGCTTTAATAAAAGGTGCATAAACTATTGCAATAAATCATGACAAAGTACCCAAGTAAGAGACTGGCTTGATTTTGAGAGATTATCTTATCATCACTGACCATGTCCTGAAGTATTTTTAAGCTGAGCAAAATATCCCCACGCTCAAACTGTTTCTTATTTGAAGTGCTGTAGCAGCTGTGTCCACACTTTGCTAAAGTGCCATCTCAGCAGCAGCTGGGATCACAGTTTGCTTCCAGAGCTGCATGTCCTCCACTCATAAAGGGAGCTTCCAGCCAGCTGTGTGACAGGACTGTGTTAACTGCCTAATGCTAAACTCAGGCAACTCTGGTGCTCAATTCTTGTGTGCTAGACTCATTCCAAGAGGGTTTTGCCCTCAAACTTCAGTTGCACCTAGCAGACCTACATCCAGCCACCTTTAATTTGGTAATGTGATTGCTGCTGCTGTGAAATTGAGGGCAAGACTGTATGCTTTAGGTGTCTTTCAAAAGGCATCGAGTGAGTTCATGCACTGACTTCAGCACAAGCTGAAGGCATGCAGTTGCCTCATTGTTTTTCACTGGGCTTTTCACCCAGCCCTGCACTACAGAGTGGCATGCTGCAGAAATAAAAACTATTACTCTGGTTGTGCTGGAGGAGATGCAGAAAGGGTTTAATTGTAGTTGGGTCTTTTAAAGTATTGCTGGATGCACAGAAGCTAAGTTAGTGCTTCTGAAAGGCTATCACATATTCGCATCTTACAGGCTTAGTACCGAGATTACAGACCCAGAGGTCTACTTTTGCTCTGTTCTCTGTGCAGCAGTAGTTCAAGCAGCTGCCAGGGAGGCAAAGCCAATGAGAAAAGTGGAATTAAAAGCCATGACATTACTACTCACACCTTGTCTAGATGTTAGCCTAATGACTACAGGCCTTGCAGCCGCTCAGTGCTTAGTACAAAGCAATGCCACATCCTTTTCAGCACAGTGGAAGTTCTTTACACACTGGTACCAAGAAAACACTAATTATTGGAGGTGCTTTTTTCTCATTTTCATGCAAAGTTTATCCATTTGGGGAAGAAATCTACTGCTGGAATTATCACCCTTTGCTTTCAGTTGTACTCAGTGCTTTGTGAAGCCTGCTGGTGAAGCAAGGCTCTAACCACTCTCCTGTCCTGTGTTTGGGTGTTGTACACCCAAATAGGAACTACAGATGCACCTGACAGCCCTTAACTTAAGGCTTTACCTTGTTTCTGTAGTAAGATTTTGGTTATGAAGTGATGTGAAGACAAGCTGTGGTTCCTAAAGTCTGCTTTTTAACTGTGCTGTCTCTTCTTTTGAAGCTGCTTTCATCTCCAAGTTGTTTTGCATTTCTGGAGGTCAGGTACCACAGATCACTATGCCACACACCGCTAGAAAGCGGCGACTGTCTCACTGTTCACCAAGAGATGAGGATGTTTAGCACCTCTGAAAGAAAGACCTTTCAAATGAGTGACTACATAAAGGCTTAAAGATAATTTAGTGCTTCTGACAGTCCAACAAAGTCCTTAATACCCACCTAAATTTGACCTTTATGCTTCCACTTTAAGGTTTGAAAGTTCTGAAGTATGAAAGCAGTTCAGTTTGCAACAGTGATAAAGGTTATGAGACCTAATTTAACTCATACTTACCAAATTAACTGAATTCATGGAAGGTGCCCAAGAGTATAAAGTATCATCATGAGAAATCACACTTTGGTTCATCTTCAGGGGCTTATAATCCCAGCTGCACCAGCCTCTATTGGCGCTTTAGAAAAGGAGTGAGGATTTGCATGTTAAGGAGCAGGTTTTCAGATAGGGCCCAAGCACCTGCATTGGGTTGCAGTTGAAATCAATCAATAAAACACATTTCCACTATCAAGCCACTCTGTGCCTGGCTAAAAAGCTGCAGACATTCAGCAAATAACGACCACTTAGCAAACATGCTTAAGCATTAGCATTGCTGTAGAGATCTTTATGGTTATTGCTCTGGATTTGGGTGGAATTTAACAGGCTTTTAATGGCATCGTTTTGGAAATGGTCCTGCCAGAAGGAATGGCTTTGCCTGCACCGTTTAGCTCCCAGCTCACGTGCCAAAATTAACAAACAGCCTGTTAACAGAAGCACCACGGCAATGATCATCCTCTGCCTGCAGTCATGAGGTACAGTCCTCACACTTAGCTCTTCCACACAAACCTTGAGTAAACGTGACGTTTTTACCTTCCCTCTGCTGGAATTCACGTGCTGATAGACCTGCAGAACAGAAGTTCTGCCTCAAGCCCCTAAACACACAAATCTAGAACAGCCTGTCCTGCTCATTTCTGCAACTGCAGAGCACTGAAGTCCAGGTGGCCACGATCCAGACTGCACAGCTTCTCACAGACCAAAATCCAAGGCAAAACTGCACTGCAGACACCGCGAATCTTTAGTACATCACACAGAGCGCGTCTCAAGCTGCTGTACCTTCCCATTAGCTCAGCTCTCAGAGCTGCCCTCAAACACCAGCTCACCAATGCCTCATGCTTCAACAACTCAGGCACAGATCACTTTGGAGGGCTGGCAGAGTAGGAACAGTTCCAGTTCTCTGGCTAAATGCACAAGCCAGCGCAGCCAGGTTTTGTGATTAGCCTCATTTTCCAAAGCACTACAGCTACTTGGAATCACTCCATTCAGTGAAATAAAACTATTGCTGACCTCAGAGAAAGGGTTACATCCTTCTGCTGAGCACAGACCAAGACTGAGCATCCTCAAAGGCCAACACCAAGTCAGTAATGAAATGCAAGGTTCAGTATCATCTGGCACTTAGGTTTCATTTAAGCTTTTTGAAGCTCTGGGGCAGGTAGGAACATTCCTTCCACACACTATTCATCTACTCTTAGGGCTCAGTTTTAAATCCAAGATCCATTTAGTTCATTATAATTTAATAGAAGCACTACAGTAGCACCTTGATTATTGTACAACTTTAAACACAAGACATAGTCCCTACTTCATTTTACATGTAAGGAAATGGTGAACAAAAAGAAATGGTTATTTGCTCCTGAACGACCAATTCTTTAGGGTATTCATCCTAGCCTGAAAGCCTTTGCCTTTTTAAAGCATACTATGTAATTCCCCAATTCAGAGCAATGTCTCCCCTCTGCCTGTCCTATGTTGCAAAATAAACAGAACTGTATTAATTGGAACCTGATGGTTTGGGTTTTTTTTCAGGTAGTAATGCAGCATCTTTTTCTTTTGAGTGTGACAAACCCCTCCATAAGATGCACCAAAACTGGGGAATACTCTACACACATTAACAGAGAGGTAAGTTGAGTCCAGAGCCATTTGCTTCTTCAGTTCAACTTTAGATGGGGTGGGGTAGCTGCACATTGTGTCCTCTTCAGATCTGCCAAGATTCACAGTAAGAAAAGCTACATCAGTGGTGGGAAGAATAACTGAGCAAGAGCCACATAAACTCCTGGGGCCTGAGTGTCCCATGCGGATGTGGTCTGCGTGCGACAGACGCGGACGGGCGTGAGCGAGCGGTGTCAGTTCTCAGCCACTGGAAGCTTATACCTGTAGCAGTCAGTGCTTTGTTCAACAAGGCTGGGGGACTGCTAATGGAAGATTAACTTCTTCGTTCTTCATTCAGCAATTAACCAGATTGCTGCTCTGTCTGTGTCTGATTTAATTTTACAATCCTCAGAGGGTTTAAAGAGCTGCTGTCTGAAGCACCTGCTTCTGAAATATTCATCTCTCTCTTGTTTTGCTTTCTTTTTCTCATGCTTGTCCATTTTCTTCTGCAGTACCATGGTTCTCCATGCTCCTGATTTTCTTATGTTCTCCTTCAGAGGCAAAAGTTACAGTGATCCTAATGCAGTTTGGGCACAGCTTCAAATAGCCTGTTTGTCCTTCCTCTCTCTCTCTCTCTGTGTCTCTCAGTTAGAAAAACATCCTTGTGCACACAGCTCTGTTGATTTCAGTGGATGAATCCAGTTCATCCATCACATTAGGCAGTCAAAAAAACAAAACCAAAACCCAACAGAAAAACTCAAACAAACAAACAAACAAACAAAGTGTCTAAATCCCAAACAGGCATCTTTGGAATCAGTAGTGCAAAATGTTTGCGGATCTCTTTTCCTTGACCTACTGCAATAACCTCTCAGTCTTCAAGTCTTTCCTAAAATAGTGGATCTGTAAATTTAAAACACAAGAACAATGAAAATAAGTAACTGTATGAAGGAGGCTGGGATTGTGTGGTGGTGTTTGTTTTAAAATCCCTCTCCTCAGAACAGAATAGAATAGAATCAACCAGGTTGGAAGAGTCCTCCAAGATCATCCAGCCCAACCTAGCACCCAGCCCTGGCCAATCAACCAGACCATGGCACTAAGTGCCTCATCCAGGCTTTGCTTGAACACCTCCAGGGATGTCAACTCCCCCCCCTCCCTGGGCAGCCCATTCCAATGCCAATCACTCTCTCTGCCAACAACTTCCTCCTAACTTCCAGCCTATATTTCCCCTGGCACAACTTGAGACTGTGTCCCCTTGTTCTGTTGCTGGTTGTCTGGGAGAAGAGCCCAACCCCACTTGGCTACAGCCTCCCTTCAGGTAGTTGTAGACAGCAATGAGGTCTGCCCTGAGCCTCCTCTTCTGCAGGCTGCACACCCCCAGCTCCCTCAGCCTCTCCTCATAGGGTTTGTGTTCCAGGCCCCTCACCAGCTCTGTTGCCCTTCTCTGGACATGTTCCAGCACCTCAACATCTCTCTTGAATTGAGGAGCCCAGAACTGGACACAGTACTCAAAGTGTGGCCTGACCAGTGCTGAGCACAGAGGCAGGACAACCTCCCTCACACCAAACCATTACTCTTAAGAGACACCAGCGGTAGGAAGATGCAGTTCACCACTCAGGGCTTTTTCTGCCTACACCAGGCCTTTTTTTGTGCATGGGTTACAGCTCTGTAGAAAGGCACAAGTGGAGGCTATTCTTTAAGCAGTGGATAATTTGCGATTACAATTAGGTCTTATCTGTGCAGCCTCAGATCTACAGATTAGCCTTAAATGGACAAGACTTCCTTCAGAGGTCATGCCTTAAACGCCCGGGCTTCATGAGCTTTGGCTGTCAGTGGAGCGTTTTGGAGGTACTTCAGAAAGGAGCTGATCAAAGGAGTGGTTACCTTAAGGATTTCCACCTGTCTTTTTCTGTCTGGTTTTCTGGACTTTCACTTTCATAGGAAGCCAGATACAAACCTGGAAAAGGCAAATATGTGTTATTCCAACAGCAACCCCAGCCCCCTGTCTCTCTGCATTCATCTGTGTCCTATGTTGTAGCACGCAGCAAGAGAAACTTGGGTCTCTGGCTTTGCACACAGAGATCTGGGCCTGTTTACTCCATCACTGCGCTGCTACAAAAGTGTTCTATGAACACAAAAACCAAGAGACAGTCAGAGCTGGCATCTAAACAAGTACACTGCTTAAAATGAAGGGTATTTCCATCACTTAGCACGACTTTGTCTCTCTCAATCTTTGTAAAGCTTGTGGGGACTGTGGCATCTTAAGTGGATACAGAGCAGCCTCAGGGGAAGAACAAATTACACAAACCAGAGAGGGAGCTCAGTGGGAGAAAATAAAAAGGCCTTTTTTCCCTGCAAAACTGCACTCTAGGGTGCATGTTGTGACACCAAAGTGTGTCTAGGCAGCAGAGTCTCTTCTGCAAAGGCTGGTGGTGCGTTGCTGTCTCGCTGTCTTCACAGGCTTTTAAGTAGGCTGTGATTTGTGCTCACACACATTTCCTCATCTGACTGTGGAGCGATGCTTTGTGTTTTAATGCTGGAACCATCTCAGCATCCAAGCCTGTGCTACAATTCAGGAGCATTCTAATATTCCAGCAAGGGCTCACTATTCCACTATGCTGCAACAAGCACAGCAGAGCTGCATTTCCACTGCTGCACCTCTCCAAAGATCTCCCTACCTTATACTCAGGGCAGATATTTCTGCTCTCTGCTTCCCCTGGCTCGCTGTGGCTTCCACAGAGCAGTATGAATAGAGGGGAGGGTATGAGAGAGAAAAGCTACCAAGAATTAGTGGCTTGAGGTCACCCAATTTGTGTCCACCAGGCTGAAAAGTGTATTTTTACTCCTGATGTTCACATTCTGTCCCTTTGGACCTTAAAACCAGGACAATTGCTTCCATCTTGTCTCCCTTCTATGCATATTACTATAGTGACGTTAATTATTCTTCTTTGGCACTTCATTCTGAGGATTTAGGCAGGATTTCTGAAGCAGTATCTTGTGTTGTGAAGTAGTCTGGGAAATAAAAGCTGTCTGGTCTGATTAACTTAGATCAGTACAGAAAACTGCCTATAGAAGCAAGAGAAAACAACCCCAGTGTGGCTTATGGGAGCAGAGCTACAGACAATCCCATGCATGACAATGCACCAAGAGGCAAGTGACATGAACCAGTATGAAATGACACGGTCTGACATGCTGGATACCAAATTGAAGGGGACAGAGAAGTACAAAAAGACAGACAGAGAAATAATTTTGGAAGAGGACTTTCATAGCTACAGCTTAGATTAATTACTGTAAAAGATTTCCTTCAGAATTCTCCTCTGCAGATAATGTCTTTCTCTGCTGCAGTGGAGGAGGGCAGCTGGGCTGCCATCACCCTGGGCTGTGTTCACAGCCAGAGATGACAGCATTGGTTTGTGGAAGAGATTAGTTCTGGCTCCATCAATCACAGAATGGGTAGCTAAGGGACAGCTGACATTCAGAGCTGTCCCTGACACACTTGTGTGGCCTCTTTTGGTGATTACAAAAATAAGGCCACAGTGGCAGCTTCCTAGAGAGTGCTTTACAGAGAAAGAGTAAGTGGCTGGTGGGCAAGGGACAAGCAACCCGGCAGCAGCTTCACGAGCTTGGTTGTACTTGCAAAACCACGTTGATAGAGTGGGGATAAGCAAACTGCGTGGCAGGAAAGCTATGAAAGAACCAGGAGTGGTCAGGGAAAGACAGCACCAAAGCATGGCTCAGGGTGTTAATCAGCAGTGATGAAGAGGCATATTTTCAGGGACGAAAGGCTGGACAGAGTCTTACCATCTTCAGTGAAAATGGGAGCAGTGTGCAAGTAGTGGATGATGTTAGGGTCTTGTTCAAAGGGACATTCCACCTGCTTCCACGTTATGAACTCTCCTACTTGCTTAGCCAGTTCCAGAAATTTCTGTAAACACAAAACCATTCCACTAAGACCCAGCAAGATTATCTCACCAAACCAAGCAGAAGACCATGAGGCAGGACCCCTCACATCCAGCACAAAGGCACTGGGGAAACCTTCTGAGCTTTAGGTGGGTGCATTTTCACAGTGCCTTGTCAAGGGAAAGGGAGAGAGAAAAGGGAGCTCTGCATTTCCTCTTATGAGCCATCCCAGTCTGCACTTGAAGGAAAAATGTATTGATGAGCAAAGGTATAGGTTACACACCTGTACTTCAGAACAGAGGACATAAACTTTGATGGAGCAGGAGGGAGGATTAGATATAAATTACATGAAGTGGAGTGACTCCAACGCCCTTTAGGCTTTATAACATCTCAGATATAACTCAAGGCAATGTCAAGCTCAGTGCTCCATGCATTAGTCACAATCTCACAATGCCAATAACTGGAGGAGAAATTTAACAGGACCAAAGAGACGTTGGAGAAATGATCTGCAAAGTATTTGAGGGCTCAGGAACTATTGTCTTCCTGGCACTGGGCAGCTGTTTCAGAAGCATCTCGTCTCTGCCCCTCCACTAGGACACAAGAACTCAGCCTTGGCAGGGCAGAACACCTGGGTGCCTGCACTGCCACCAGCAAGTTGTGCTGCTGTAGTCACCCACCCCAACACAGGCTCTGGGACACTCAGGATATGTAACTAATACTACCTAGTGCCAGGGTGGTGGTGGGAGATATAAATCATAGAATCATAGAATGGTTTAGGTTGGAAGGGACCTCAAGGATCATCCAGCTCCAACCCCCCGCCATAGGCAGGGACACCTCCCACTAGAAGAGGTTGCTCAAGGCCTCATCCAGCCTGGCCTTAAACACCTCCAGGGAGGAAGCATCCACAACCTCCCTGGGCAACCTGTGCCAGTGTCTTACCACCCTCACTGTAAAGAACTTCCTCCTAACATCCAGTCTAAAACTCCCCTCTGCCAGTTCAAACCCATTCCTCCTTGTCCTGACATTCCCAGACCTTGTCAATAGCCCCTCCCCAGCCTTCCTGCAGGCTCCCTTCAGATACTGGAAAGCCACTATAAGGTCTCCTGGAAGCCTTCTCTTCTCCAGGCTGCAGAGCCCCAACTCTCTCAGCCTGTCCTCATAGCAGAGCTGCTGCAGCCCTCTGAGCATCCTCGTGGCTCTCCTCTGGACTTGCTCCTTCTGCTGCCTTTAATAGATATTCTGCTGTGCAGAACCTACAGGCAGGAGGTAACACATTCAGATCAGTGGCTTGGCATTTACCTCATGAACATCCTGGACTCTGTATGTAATTCCGTTTGTATTCTAATCTCTTCTAAATGACTGCCAGTAATGTTTTGCTTTGCCCAACCTCTTGGTTAAAAATGAGAAAGGGCTAAAAGGGCAGATAAAGTATAAAACATTTCATACAGCCTAACTCCTGTGTACATGTAAGAAAAACAGTTCTCCATGTCTTCTGAAAAAGTCATCTTCCCCTCCAAGCCATCAGTATAATCATTTATATTACTGAGACTATTTCTAGCAGCCAACAAACATCAAGCAAGTCAGGATGACCTGCTTGTAGTGTTTATATGAAACACACATATTTGCTCTTTTAAAAACCAGAACCATTCTGGGCTTGGTTTAACCCTCACACAGTCACTTGAGATCTCCTGTTCTGGCACGGTCAGTCACTGAACTTGCAGGCAAAGGGTCTCAGATAGTGCTGAGCGGAACAGATCCTGCAGGGCCAAGCAGAGCCTGGGCTGCAGCAGGAGAAGTGTGGCCAGCAGGGCCAGGGAGGTGATTCTCCCCCTCTACTCAGCTCTGCTGAGACCCCAGTCCTGGAGCCCCTATGACAAGAGAGATGTGGAGATGCTGGAGCATGTCCAGAGAAGGGCCAGGACAATGCTCAGAGGGCTGCAGCAGCTCTGCTGTGAGCGCAGACTGAAAGAGTTGGGGCTGTGCAGGCTGGANGGTGTCCCTGGGCATGGCAGGGAGTTTGGAACTGGCTGATCCTTGTGGTCCCTTCCAACCCTGACTGATTCTGTGACTCTACAAAACCATTTTGCAGCTCTTACTTCAAAGTTGACATGTCCATTTGGAAGGCGATTGGCACAGCCTTCATTCAGAAAGTAGATGTCCTTGATCAGTAGGCTGAAGAAGGGGATCACAATCTGTGAAGAGAATTGACATCACTATTAGCTTTCCAGCATGGGATTTTCTCTGCATGAAAGAAGAAGTCAACTGGGAGAGAGAGGAGAAAAAAAAAAAGAAACATGAACTTTTCAGTGTGCTATGCAGCTAAAAAGCTGTACAGAGACAGGCAAGCAAAGGGGCAGCAGGGCACAGAGACACCCCCAGCCAGCAGGACAGCGTACGCTGAAATGAACATGAACTGAACCCAGTGCTCACTGAGCAGAAAAGCATCACCACCAAAATGCTAATAACCCAGTTCATTATCAACAGCATCACTATTTGATGACAAGATCAGACAGCAAAGGGCAAAACAGCAGAACTCTTCCCTTCTCTGTTGGGTCTTTGTAAGCAAAGATGTGGAGTACACAAATCCTTAAAGACAGCTGGGAACCCAAGAAGCAGTATTGTCCCTGAACGAGGCAAGACAGAATAAAATGTGATGATCAAGGACTTGTCTACAAGCAGTTAATCAGGAGCTGTTTCATTTTCAACAGCTCCATGTATGGTTAGCTCTTGAAGCATATAATTTCCCTCCTGCTGCCTGATTAGTACAACCTGCTTCTCCAAATTAACCTGCAGAAATAGCGTGGAAAATATGAAGTTAGCTGACAGAAAACTGCCAACAGTGGCCAGAGAGATCAGAATAAGCCCTGGGCACGTAGCAGGGATCCAAGCCAGCTCTCTAACCTGTCAGTCAGCTCATAATTTGCTGTAGCAAATGTCTACTTCTAAGTAAGGTTCATGAGATTAATGGAATACAGCAGGGGCAAACCTATCCGGAGCTGTCATGTGGATTTAGCTGTTTTATCATGACCCTTGGCCTAACACATCTCCCTGAAAACCTCTGCCAGTTGGGTCCCACCAAGAAGAAAAGCACCACTAATTGCTGATTCCTTTGTGCCATTAACAGCCCCAGCTCTTTGCTGAAGTCACAGAACCAGAACATTGTTTATGTTGGAAGGAACCCTTGAAGATCATCGTGACCAGCTGCTAACCTAGCACTGCCCACCACTAAACCATGCTCCCAGGCACCAGAAAGCGGCAGCAGCGCTCCTGGAGCACATCCCCAGCACTTCAGCAAAGACCCAAAGTGCAAGCAGATTCCCTCTGGGTCTTCTTGTGTCATAACTCAAAGGAGAAAGAACGACACCACAAAGCAGCAGTCCATGACCAAGCCAGCCCCAGGGTCTGGGATCTGAGTCTAGCCACATCTGCAGCATTGGCACTTTGATAGAAAAGGGCCACTCAGAGGGGTTTGAGCTGTAAGGTCAGCAGCCACCTCTGAGCATTTTCCTGTGGCAACAACATCTGTCCTTTAAGCCACCAAGTACCACCTTAATCACCACGAACTTAAAGGAAACCACATTGCATGGTGGAGTGTCCAAATCTTTCCCTTGCTCTACTTGGAAATTATGAGGTGCTCAAGGAAAGCCTGGATGAGGCACTTAGTGCTATGGTCTGGTTGACTGGATAGGGCTGGGTGCTAGGTTGGACTGGATGATCTTGGAGGTCTCTTCCAACCTGGTTGATTCTATTCTGTTCTGTTCTATTCTCCTGGCACACCCCACTGACATGGCACAGGAATGGAAACAAAGCACAGCCTAACCCTTCTAACTCTTGAGTCCTCCTATCAAAGTAAGGTGGAGCAACTTCTAATCACAGTGAGCTAAGTTTGTTTCAGGCTTTAATTTTCTATCATTCAAAGGAGACCAATCAACCTGGGGGAAAGAACACAATTCAGCCTGTGTGCTTTGCTTTCTACCAAAAATGATGATTATTCTCTAACCAGTGTGGTCTTCTAAAAGTGGAAAGGCACAGAGAGCTGGAGCCAGACACTGAGCCTCAGCTAGGAATTTACTCCCAGGTTTTGCCTACGTATCCTCTGCTGGCAGATGTGAGCTTGTTGTGCCCTGCTCCATGCTGCCTGGGAGCTGGGTCATCATCATTAGTGGTACTAAACATAAATGAAAAGCCTTGCTGAGAGGGGAAGGTGTATGAATGCAGGCTCTGTGCCATGCTAACACAGCTACAAAGCCACCAGGCAGCTCAGAGCATGGGCAGAGCTTGTCTGCATCCAAAAGACCTCTAGGACATACCCTAGGATACCAATTCTCTACACATTTCCATAGGGTTTCTGTCCCTGAGTTACTATTTCCCCAATGAAAATAAGTTATCTTGGATGTTTGGGTGCCCAAATTTCTGTAGGAAAAGCAACAGAACTGGATAGAGCTACAGCCAACACTGGCTTCAATCCAGGCACTTCACTAGCATAACATCTGGGTTAGTGCCAGAAATTCCTAATGCCATCCTAATGGCATTCCTAATGCCCCCCCCATGCCATCCAACCCACCCACATGCTGAAGGACAATTGCCTCCTGCAGAAAGAAGGCAGCTAATGAGACCAGACATGTCCTTCTCCATAGTGTCAGCCAGCAACACCACACAGTAGTGCCCTGTGCACTCTTCTGGTGTCAGAGCCACAGACATACCATGAGCACAATGCAGCCTTTCTCAGCTTCATTTTGGAGGTGGCATGGGTCAGCTGACTGCAAAGATAAAACCAGACCCAGTTCCTAATGAGTACCCCCCCTCTGAATTCTGGATGAAACACCAGCCCTTCTTCATTACGAGCTCTCTTACCACTCACTTTGGCAGGTTTCTTTCTGCTGCTGCACTGCCTTGCCCTGAGAGCTGCCTTGCACTGCCTTGCCCCGAGAGCTGCCTTGCCACAAGCCTGCTCCTGGACCAGTAACCAGGAGTTCTAACTCTGCTGTTTGCACATGGAGAGAAGGGCTGGATCACAACTGTGCAGACTGAGGTCAGGGAATCCTCCAGGGGTGTAATGAGATCCTTCTCTTACAACCTGTGCTGCAGAGATGAGGATGGAGTAGGTGGTAGAACCAGCAGCACTTTCTGTGCCAGAAGGCCACTGCCACATGGAGGATTGGGGTGAGATGTATGTACAGAAGAGGAGGAAGAGGAGGGAGAGTGTCCCAGGTCACTGCCTCACCCTGTCTCCCTCTTAGCACATAGTTTAGCCCCTAAGCTGTGCTTCTGTTCGGGGGTGGTTCAAAAGTCAGTGGTGAGGACACCCATCCTGAGAGGAAAGTAACTTTCCGGGTGAGCCTGCCAGTTAAATATTAACTCCCCCGAGCCTGCAGGCAGTTTTTCTTCCTGCCAGACTTAACCCTCTGCTTAGTCTGTTGGCCTGCAACAAGAGCACTGCCTCCCGGGCACCTTTATTTTCAAGCAGATGGACTGAAGCCTCCATCTGTGACACTTGTCAAGAAGAGAGGTGGAGGGAGCTGGGAATTCAGATCCTTGCAGGTTAGTCTGCAGATCAACATTTTGTTCAGAGTGAGTTTCCCTACAAGCTGGCCAAGAAACAACATTTCCCTACTCTACAAGACTGACCTTAAACCATAGCCCTAAGCACCATCCTCTTGAACTAATGTTACCTATAGAAGGGAAACAGAATATAGGCTTTTACTTATGACAAAAGGATCCTTTTCCATTCAGTAACCTCTCTGCCCTCAGCCTTAACCAGCTAAGGGCAGAGATGTGACACAGGTTGCTGACTTCCACAGGAAAGTTAAGTCAAACAACAAAGCAATTGTTTGATGCCTGCAAAGAGGTCCTTGCTGTGGGTTACAGCATCATAGAATAGAATAGAAGAGAATCAACCATGTTAGAAGAGATGTCCAAGATCATCCAGTCCAACCTAGCACCCAGCCCTATCCAGTCAACCAGACCATGGCACTAAGTGCCCCAGCCAGGCTTTGCTTCAGCACACCCCGGGGCCGGTGACTCCACCACCTCCCTGGGCAGCCCATTCCAATGCCAATCACTCCCTCTGCCAACAACTTCCTCCTAACATCCAGCCTAGACCTCCCCTGGCACAACTTGAGGCTGTGTGCCCTTGTTCTGTTGCTGGTTGTCTGGGAGAAGAGACCAACCCCACCTGGATACAACTGAGAGTAAAAAGACTTTCTCTGCCAGTTACAAACATCCAAAGCCACCATCTCTTCTTTGCCTAGAGAAGCGCTCTTTGGAACAGCTCAGCTCACCCACACTGCAGCTGAGTCAGCCTGTGCCCAGATGCTGATCTCATTTTGCTCTGAGTGCTGTGAGATTCCATTAGCTTCAGCAGATTTACATCAAATGTAGAGGGGTGTGAGATTAGCATCTGCCCTGGCTTCCCTAGTGGCTGAACGCTCAATCCTGTATTCTGCTTGTTCATGTAGTGTCCGCTTTGCTTTAGCCATGCTCTGTGCAGAGATTACCTACTTATGCCTGCATGCAATTGCAGTGTTAAACCCAAACCCTCTCTCATAAAACAAAAGGGAGTTGAGTGGAGAAATAAGAAAATTAACAAGAAACACACTGGGCCACAAACCAGGAGGACTCTGCAGGGAGAGCTTGTCAAGCTGATTTTTTGCAGCATCAGTGACATCCCAGAAAGGTACACATCTGCCACCAACACTGACAAATGACTGCAGTTCTTGCTCACTGAGATGGCAGCAGCAATCAAATGGACTGAACATCCACAAGGACAGGATTTCACTCCAAATTTGATCCAATGGCTTCAGCCCAGACTTCTTTGCAGGACTTGTGGTATGTCATCCTTCCCTATGGTAAATGGAGAGCTGCCTCCTCTCTGCATGCCCTGCCCTTTGCTCTCCATCCCAAATCACAGACCATGCAATAAGGACTTGGTCTGCATGGAGGCCTGGCTGGCACAGCTCTGACAAAGCCCAGTTCCACCAGGGCCTGCCAAGCTGATGCTCCATACTGAAACGAGTCCTATCAGTTTCTAATACCTGTTCCATTAGGTTTAGCAATCAAAACAATGATGTTTTTTTCCAAACATACAAGAGTCCTCCATGCCCCTGAGTCCTGCCCTCTTTAGCTTCCTGGTGTCTCAGAGCAACTCTACAAAAGCTCTGTGATCCATTTCTGACTCCTTTCAGGCACAGATTAACATCTCCAATTGCATTTTCTCATTCATGTTTATAAAGGTGTGAAGGGTGAGTGTCAGGAGGACAGAGCCAGGCTCTGCCCACTGATGTCCAATGACAGGACAAGGGGCAATTGGTGCAAGCTGGAGCAGAGAAGGTTCCACATGAGCATAAGGAAAAACTTCCTCACTGTGAGGGTGACAAAGCCCTGGAACAGGCTGCCCAGACAGGTTGTGGAGTCTCCTTCTACGGAGACTTTCAAAACCAACCTGGACTGTTCCTGTGTGACCTGTCCTGGGTGATCCTGCCCTGGCAGGGGGACTGGACTGGATAACCTTTTGAGGTCCCTTCCGACTCCTAACATTCTACGATTCTGTGTGATTTAGCAGTGTGCCAGCCCTGCACTAGTGACCCATGAAAGGGAGAAGAGCATTTGTATCAAGTCTTTGAGCCAGCCTCAGCAGCAGTGCATGCCACCCATCAGGAGACAAACGAGGTGTGCTCTCACCTACCTTCTCCCTGTTGCTGTGCGCGGTGAGGGACCTGTGTGCAGCTCCCCGCAGTGCTGTTCTGTAGTTGTAGAAATTACCAGTGGGGTCCATCTGGTGCTAGGTACACAAAAGAAGACACATAGATTAGGAGGTGACCTGAGTCCTCTGAAGACAGCTCTACCCAGATGTAGCAAACTCTAAAGACAGGCTGGCCTACACATTTAAGAATCTCCATAGACACAAAGCCCTGGGAATCATAGAATCAAGCAGGTTGGAAGAGACCTCCAAGATCATCCAATCCAACCTAGCATCCAGCCCTATCCAGTCAACCAGACCATGGCACTAAGTGCCTCATCCAGCCCTTCCTTGAGCACCTCCAGGGACGGTGACTCCACCACCTCCCTGGGCAGCCCATTCCAATGCCAATCACTCTCTCTGCCAACAACTTCCTCCTAACCCCCAGCCTAGACCTCCCCTGGCACAACTTGAGACTGTGTCCCCTTGTTCTGTTGCTGCTCGCCTGGCAGAAGAGACCAACCCCACCTGGCTACAGCCTCCCTTCAGGTAGTGGTAGACAGCATAGAATTCTAGAAGTGAGCAGTGCATCAGCACCTTTTTTAACTCTTTTCTTTTCCTTCTTTTTTTTTTCTTACCTCAAGAATGAAAAATTTGGCTGTTTTCACTTTTGACCAAGTCTTCTTTAGCCTGGAAACTGGACTCATGTTCATTCCAGCTAGGAGCAAGAAACAAAAGAGAGCCACGGCTGAGAGTCAGGTTTCCTTTTGCAGCTGTGACAGCTGATGGAGACACCTGGGTGGAAGCTGTACTTACAAATGATTGCCATCAGCGAATTAAAATTCCCTATGTTAAAGCACTCTCGGGCAACATCGATGAAGAACTCAATGACTTGTGCTCGTTGTTTCTTTTTTGCAGGCTGCAAATGAAACCAAACAAATATCTGTAAGTGGCACATAGAATAGAATAGAATAGAATAGAATAGAATAGAATAGAATAGAATAGAATAGAATAGAATAGAACAGCATAGAATAGAATAGAATAGAATAGGATCAACCAGGTTGGAAGAGACCTCCACCTGGAGTACTGTGTGCAGTTCTGGAGCCCCCAATACAAGAAGGACATGGAACTGCTGGAGCGGGTCCAAAGGAGAGCCATGAAGATGATCAGAGGGCTGCAGCAGCTCTGCTATGAGGACAGGCTGAGAGAGTTGGGGCTCTTCAGCCTGGAGAGGAGAAGGCTTCGAGGAGACCTTATAGTGGCTTTCCAGTATTTGAAGGGAGCCTACAGGAAAGCTGGGGAGGGACTATTTACACGGTCTAGTAATGTTAGGACGAGGGGGAATGGGTTTAAGCTGGAAGAGGGGAGATTCCGACTGGATGTTAGGAGGAAGTTCTTTACAGTGAGGGTGGTAAGACACTGGCACAGGTTGCCCAGGGAGGTTGTGGATGCTTCCTCCCTGGAGGTGTTTAAGGCCAGGCTGGATGAGGCCTTGAGCAACCTGCTCTAGTGGGAGGTGTCCCTGCCTATGGCAGGGGGTTGGAGCTGGATGATCCTTGAGGTCCCTTCCAACCTAAACCATTCTATGATTCTATGATTCTAAGATCATCCAGTCCAACCTAGCACCCAGCCCTATCCAGTCAACCAGAGCATATGCAGAATTGAAGGGCATCTTTAGGCATTTGTTCTGTACCTAGCACTGGTCCATGCTCAGCTCAGGCCATCTGTTACCAGTCGTTGGCCCTAACTCTGCTCCAACAATCTAGTGGATGCTGGTGACTTTCATTCAGTCTCTGAAATGAAAGCTTCCATTGCAGTGACACAGAAGAATCATAGAATCAACCAGGTTGGAAGAGATCTCCAAGATCATCCAGTCCAACCTAGCACCCAGCCCTATCCAGTCAACTAGGCCATGGAACTAAGTGTCTCATCCAATCTTTTCTTGAACGCCTCCAGGGACGGCGACGCAACCACCTCCCTGGGAATGGCAATTCCCAGGCTCGCCTCAGTTAATGTCTTAGCACTGGAACAGGCAGCCCTGAGCAGTGCCTCACCCTCTGCTAGTCTCCCTCGAGTCAGTGGACACATCAGCACAGACTTTCCCGAGGGCAGCATTTCACACTCACATCGCAGCAGCATCAGAAGATTCTGCTCCACTGCGTTAATCCCTTCCCGTGCTCCGTCCCTGCAGGCAATGCAGCCAGGCCAAGCGCTAGCCTGCATTTTAACGGCACTGCCATCTCCCCACCTCTTCCAAAGACCATCTTCAAATGGCTTTGGAGTCACAAGCTATCTAGGCTAGTCTTACTATTCCTGCCTTTCACCCCCTTTTCAAAGGAGGAAACATTTGTTTCGTTGTGATGGGGCCAAAGTAAGCAAATGCAACACACTACCAAGTGCCAAGCCCACCGGTCACAGCTACAGCAGCGGGCAGCAGGGCAAAGAGCAGTGCGATGGGAACTCAAAGCCACCATAGAGCTTTAGGATGGCAGACAACAAACAGTGTTCCACTAGAACAGCTTCCAGTTGAAATCTCACAGGGTAATTTGAGGCAATTTTTTCCTCTCTTTTCCCCTGGAGGGTTCATTATTCCACATTGTGCTCCTACTACATCAAGAGGACAGCGCATCCCCTGCCCGCTGCCAGCTCTGTTCTGCAATGGGTTTGTTGTTTATCAGGTTGCTTCTGCAAGGGCAATTTCACTAAAACCTACCCTCAGATGCTTAGGTAGGTCAGAAGAAACAAATCCCCAGGTTTGCTTATGAATGTGTGATCTCAAACTGCTACTTCAAGCACAGGTGGTGAAACATATCACGCTGCTGCTCACTCACCATGCAGATTTCTGTGGCGACGAGATAGCAGAGTCTGTTGAACCACTTCACGTAGGCCTCCAGGTTACTGGTCTTCTTCTGCTCACTGAAACAAGTCTGGGCAGAAAAAAGGGCACAGAAAAACAGGCAGCTGTGTTTCAGTTAGCTGCCCAATGGCCAAGATAAACCTTCCACAAAGGAACTTCTCGGCCACGTTTCGCTGGTGCACATGGAGGGCTGTGCATCGAGCGCCCTGCTCAAGCAGCAGGCAGGTGGGTGGCTGGCAGATGGCAGGGTCTAGCTGAGTGTGTCACACTGCACAGTTCACACCAGTGAGGAGATCATAGCCCCATTTTGCCTGCAGCAAGTGTTCACTGACACAGCCTGCACTGACCCTTCTTCGTAGCATCACAGAATTAACCAGGTTGGAAAAGATCTCTAGGATCATCGGGTCCAACCTATCACCTAACGCTTCTAATTAACCCATGGCACCAAGTGCCACGACAATCCAGGAGGCCCTGCTCTCTCTAGAGCTCCTGTGGCTCTGCTGAACATCGCCTAACATCCACTAGAGGGTATCAGAGGACTTGTTCATTTTGTCAAGATGCTCCTTCCCCAGAGCATCCCCCTAGGAAGAACGTTTCCCAGAAATGCATCCCTCTAAGGAGAAAATCACAGTGCACGAACACAGATCCATCCACCTCGTTGGGATTACCCAGATTCTGTAAGCTTGGTGTCTTAGAACCCCTTCAGAAATGGAGTTTAACCTGGTGCACAAGGGAATTCTCCAAGTGAGAGGATATTCATTCACCTGTGACTGTGGATACAGGCAGGGTCAGAAAGAGAAAGCACAGCACCATGCTGTGGAGCACCTCCTAAGCAGCCAGAAATTCCTACCTACTTTCTGAGAAGACCACCTACAAAGATAAAACTAAACTGAAAATGTATTTTAAAAGCATCTCAAAAATAAATCATGGAATGGCTTAAGGGTTGGAAGGGACCTCAGAGATCATCCACTCCAACCCCTCTGCCATGGACGGGGACACCTCCCATTAGAGCAAGTTGCTCAAGGCCTCATCCAACTTGGCCTTCAACACTTCCAGGGAGGGAGCAGCCACAACCTCTCTGGGCAAATTAATGTGTGTTGTGCATACATTAATTCACTACTGATCATTTCCTCCTCCCTCTTAACATCCCTTCCCCTCTATAGCTCGATGTAATTAAATTTCACTCACTGAAGCCTCCCACTCTTCCAAAATTCACTCAAATTTAGTGCCCTTATTTGATCTCTTTCATTTTCCTTTGATACAGATAATGAAAACTGTTCATTTTCAGCCTTGTCCCTCATGTCTGCAGCAGCTTGCTGAAATCTAACTGTAACTGCTTTGCTATTTCATGTTTCTGACACATCTTTGCTACCTTGGGCCTCCTTCCTCAAGGATGTGATCAATGCTCTGAATATTTGAAATACCATCTCTGCCCCCTCCTCTCTCCCCAAAACCAACTGCAAAATCTTCATAACTCCAGTTAGGAAAGGAGAGAGCTCAGTGTTGCACTTTTCATCCATCCACCCTTTCACCATGGTGCTCTTTGGGCAGCATTATAAATGGGGTTCTTCCTGCTCTGTTCTGCAGCGATGCTGACATCCTGCCACTGATGCACAACCCCAGTGGGAGCCCACATGCAGTTCTGCGGAAGAATTTTCCACTCTCTTTCTTTGCTGGCAGTATGGGAAGTCTGCAACCCTCCCTCTCCAGCCAGGAAGACTCTTTCTTTATTGAGGCACTCACTGAAGTTCTGTTTCAGACCCCATTGGAATGAGTGGAAAGATTCCAACTGGTTTCCACAGGCACTGGATGAAGCCCTGCTCAGACTCCCCGTTCTTTGTGGTGCTCTGGGTTAAAAGCCATTGTGTAGACAGAGCAAAGTATGTTGATTCATGACGCACTGAGTCATTACTGTGGTGTCTGGGCACACACCAGGGGCATTACATCACCTTACAACCTTTAGCACTTGGAACAGACATTCCCTGGCTGTGCACAGCCCCAAGCCATCTGCCCTTGTCAAAGCAGGTTAGGAGGAACAAGCCAGAAAGCAGAACATCAGTGTGCTGGTTGGTCTCAGACTGGGACATACACTCACCGGGAAGGAAAGGCAATGACCTGCCAGTGCCAGCTCTATCAGCAGGTCCCATCCTTGCAGTGCCAGTGCAGCTCATGGGCTGACCTGGCCATGGTCACCAGCACCCAGGCCCTGCTCTTATGGATTCTCATCACATGGGTTCATTTAGAACAAACAGTTATCACAGGAGACACTTTGCACGGGGACAAATCATACCTTGGTGCCATCCAGGGGGTCTTTATGTACAAAAGCCTGCACAAACTCCTCGGGTCCAATGTGGCTTAGCCTTTCCTATTAGAGGAGGGGAAAAAGAAAGAGAAGAAGTGAGAAAGCACCCTGCAGTCTGTTTCTCTTGGTAAGACATCCTCACTATGTGTCAGCTCTGAATGGTGTTACTGAACTGGTAGACAGCCAGCCATCACCAGACACTGAAATTCCTGAGAACAATTAGAGTTATTTCAGCAGAAAGAAGAAAATGAGAATAAACATGTCTCATTACTGACAAGCCACAGTGAGAGCTGTCTCCACTGCAGAGAGAAAGGTGCTGGTTGCAGAAGGGCCCATCTAGGAGCCACCAGACCTCAGCTCTGTGCTCGGTGCTGCCATGGTCCAGCAGTACTCAACAGCCTTATTTACCAGCTGTTAAACCAGCAGTAATGCTGTGATCTGGTAACCATAGCAATCTGCTGCTCATCTGCACACACAGCTCTGACCCCACCTCCCTACCCAGTGCAGCTCAGGCGATGCCCTGGAGTGGTGGCTTTGTGCCAGTGGGAAAGAAAGGTTCTTGTAGTCCATTAAAGGCATTGCCTACACTGCAGAGTGTCCCAGGCATTAAGCAGACCAAGAGTAAATCAGGCATCCAGGTCTCTCTCAAGTAAAAGACAGTCACGCCACCTCCAGCAGCTCCTGAGCAAACCTGGCAGCCCCAGCCACACCACTGGCCCTTTTCACAGATTTCCCAACTCCCTTAAACATGTTGATCAGGGGGAAAAAAATCTCCTCAGCAAGTAGCAGGTCACAAGGGTATTTCAGAGGAGGCATTCTGGAATTCCTGCAGCCCAAAGCTCAGGCTCTCAAGCAACAATAAAATCAATGGGAGCTTTACTTAAGTGAAAGTGAAAATGTTACAGCTGCTCCCACGCTACTTCTCTTGGCTTCTCACCTTGCCACTGGGCTCTCACCACTACATTTAATCAGTAGGCAATAATTGTTTGCAACAAATAAGCATCAGGCAGCTTTAGCACAGGGCAGCTGGACTACAGGTGGAGTAAGTGGAAGAGAATGTAGGGACCACTGGTTACGAAGAAGTGGAAGGAGAAGTCCTGGCTGCATCAGGTGCAGGAGTGAAGCAGTGCCCTGGTTACAGGGAATCTCCCCTTGGAAGACAGCTGCACTGTGGAGGAAAGGAAAAGCAAGGGGGAAAACTTCAGGCAAAAGGACTTCTGCTCTCTGGCTTAAGCTTTATAAAGCATAGAGAGCCAAAGCTTCATGTTCTGAAAACTAAGGTGAGAACATGATCCTGAACTTGGAGTTTCGGAGCTATTTCACTTCTTGGCAGAGTATCAACCACCTTCAGAGTTCCCAAGGCTAATTCCATGGTATTCACTCCAATCCACAGCCCATTTCCCAGTTTGTTTTTCCAGCCTTCCTCTCAAGGATGAACACTGTCTACAGGAGGGCAGGCAGCAGGCAATCATTACAACTTCAAGAGATCTGCAGATGGCAGCAACGTTTTGCGTTCTTCTAGGAACATGCAGGAGGTCTACATGGAGGACCTGAACCTGGGAGAATGCTGTGTGACACAGCAGTGTCCAACGCCTTGCTGCTGCAGTTGGGGCAGTTAGCATCAAAACCCTGTATGGACTGCAACCCAATGTAGAAAAAAGCAGAACTTGCACCCTCTTGTGTGCCCAGGCACAAAGTTCCAAGGGGAAGAATGAAAGACACCTCAGACAAGTCAGAGGCTTTCTGTATCTGTAGGAACAGAGTCAAACTGTTAATAGCTCTTCCAAATGGATAGCAGGGCTAACAACCAGCATTTTAGTAACACCTCCATGCTGTGGGGCTCAGAGCACCTTATAGGAGTGAGAAACTCTCGACCTTCCCAGGGCTATGACTCACATTTCACAGCCAGGCAAGCTGAAAAGGCAGAGTGAGCCACCCCAAGAGGCACAGAACACTCCTGCTCTACGCCTTGCCTCCTAAGCATCTCTTAACCTGTCAAACCCTGCCTCCTGCTGCAGTGCAGATGCAGCACAGGATGTGCTGCAGCAGTGCAGACAGGGCTTGGTTATGTCTGGAATACTCAGCAGCTGATGGCTTAAAATAATATCTCTGGCTGCAGACATTGGGAACTGTTCCCACTTACCAGCTCCACATGTGTCAGCTGCTGAGCCAGGGTGTAAGGGTCACTGCAGACGCTCAGGATTTCTCTCTGAATTGCTGGAGGTTTACTTTTAAAGGCAACCAGCTTATCTGAGACAGCAGCACTGATCTTGACAATCCCTTCTTGCCCATGGCTGAGAGTTGCAAGCTTCTGGTTCAAGGTTTGCAAAAGCTGATTCATCTTTTTCCAGTAGGCCTGGAGAGATCAGGAGAGAAAGAAACATAAATCGCTCCCCCCAAAAACTAACAAAGGAGTCAGTTGTGCTGAATTTTTCCCCTTCTGCAGAACACTTTAAAGCCAGCAACAGGTCACCAATTTATCCTCCACAAGCCTATTTCAGAACAAGCAGTTGGCTTAATTACAGTTCTGTGCTCTGGACCACAGAGACTGCAGTCAAAAGAAGAGGCAGGCAGCACTGGTGGGTTGGGCTGGCACCAACACTCCATATTCCTGCCAGCATCAGGATCAGAGGAGAGGTAATGCTGCAACCTGAGTGACTGCAGCTTTCTGGGGCACAGCAGCATTTAGTACCTGTCCTTTAGGTCACCTATTTGTTGGCCAAGAACTCTCCTTCTTAGTGGTGCCAACCCAACTCCTATTGGTTAGGAAATGAAATGTTTCTAAAGCTCCTCTCTCCACCCGTTTGAGCTGAAAGCAGCAGAAGCATGCTGCTACTTGCTATGCAGCTGGAGTGGTCTGAGCATCATGTAGCTTTAAGTATTTAAGATCCAGAATGTTAATTGCTGCTGAAGGAAGCTCATACTGTATTCCAAGCACAGCCTTGTGCTCGGCAGGATGATCGTTATGAAGCTGCTCAGGTGGTTCTCAGAGCTGGAGCAACTCTACAGAGAAGGAGTGGAGCTGCTGGCCATGGAGGATGGGCAGAAGGAAATGCCTTCAACTCTTCCTGACTGACAGATGCAGACATTGTGAAGCCCAGATGGGCTCTACAGACAAGGATGTCCTTGGGCAAAAGTCTCACAGGGAGCACGAGGTGTACTCTGATGGGGAAAATGGCCTCACTGGCGTTCCCAGCCAGGGAAAGGAGCATCAAGCATAGGTGCAGTGGGTGCTTGCTCAATTTCAAAGAGCACAGTCGCTTGGGAAAGCAGTTTCTAGGTTGGTTTAATGCCAAGTCCTCTTCCAGCACAGAGACACACAGAGGAGAAATCCTCTGGCTGCTCACAAGTGGAGCAACTCCTGGCTCCCCATCCAAACAGAACTTAGCAACGTCAAGTTGCCAGTAACAGCAGTTTGTAATTTGTCAGTGTAAAACCAGAGCTGGCAAGGAGCCCTCTCCTCTGACATCTGTACTGCACAGCAGATGTACACGCTGGCACCTCCAACAGCTCCTCAGCACTGCAACAGGGACTTGGCCAGAGCTGCCTTCCCACAAAGACCAGCGCACACCTGTGTCACATTCCAAGCTGAACACAGCCCAAGTGAAGGCTTGGGAGGTACTCCTGAATCCCATGGTTTAGATCCAGCCTTCCATCTTCTTCAGAGTTTTGTGGGCTGTGGATGGTCTTCATTGCTAGGCACAGAGAGCACTCCTGTTTCAGGTGCTTTGGGTACCAGCAGCCAGTCACTGCTCTTCTCACCTACCCTGCATCCCAGCTGCACACTGGGAGTAGCATCTCCAGCTACCTCACAATGCAAAGTAACAAGCTTACACCTACCCTGTTTCCATTACAGGCTGATGCTGGGAACCTCTAGAACATCCCAAATGCTTCCACTTTCACTGCATCACTTAGTAACTTCCATAACAGCTTATCCAGCAGGAGGTTTCATCTTGCTGAAGAACCTCTTACTGCCTCAAGGAAGAAACTCCCTTGAGCTGGGCTCAAGGGCACAAGGGCCAGCTAAGCAGGATGCAGCCAAGCTTTTTAGCAAAACAGAGTTGCCAAGTTCAAAGTGAAACAAGCACCTAGAAGGCACTGGGTGCTTCTGCTGGGGAATGCCAACATATGTCCTACTTGGAAGCAAATCACACAGAAGGAGTGAAAATTGAGTAAAAGAGAGGTAGAAAGAAAGGCTTGAAATCATTTTTGTAAATCAAACCCTTCACTCCTTCACTTTTTATCTGTTCCTGATGTGCACTAGCTCCAAGGAGCTATCTACCAGCCTTGATCCTGTAAGTCCTCGCTCCAACAGGTGGTCACACTTCTGGTTAACAAAGACTCTCCCAGACACAAACTGCTGACTGCCAGCTAAAGATTTCTCTGCACTACATCCAGGTGTGATGGCAGATCTCAGCCTGGCTCAGGAAGCTCTATCAACAGAATGTTGTTTTTTAATGGGAACTCAAATAAAGACATATTTGTCATTCTGTGAACTTATCTTGTAAAGAGGGGGATCAATTCCAGGGGGCATGGGGCTAGGCATGGCTCTGTTAAGGTGGTTGAGGCCCCATCCCTGGAGGTGTTTAAGGCCAGGCTGGCTGAGGCTGTGGGCAGCCTGCTCTAGGGTAGGGTGTCCCTGGGCATGGCAGGGGGGTGGAACTGGCTGATCCTTGTGGTCCCTTCCAACCCTGACTGATTCTATGATTCTAGGTATGTGTGTAATGGAGAGTGGCACAGCTTTGGAACTGGAACTCGTTGGTACTAAAATGCAGTTAGGGTTTAGAACAGATTTAGGGAGAAGTCAAGGTACTGAAAGCAATAAAAAGATGCACTGCAAGGCATTCACTTCTGCACCAATGTATTGATCACAGACTGAGGGTGGACTCTGTGTGCAGATTTGCCTTCTAGTAGGAAAGGGAATTTATTTCAGGGAGTGGAAAAAAAATCACTGAAAGAGGAGGCTGGAACTGGCTGACCCTTGTGGTCCCTTCCAACCCTGACTGATTCTAAAACTAGAGGTGCAGTGCAAAACCACAGTTACAGCACAAACCCATCAGTGCAGCCAACAGCAAAGGCTCAGGTGAGCCAACCACCTAATAAAAGACCGACAGGAGAGGCACTTTAATGGAGGCAATAAAGATTAATCCAGAATTAGAGCTCTTGAAGAGACTCACTGAAAATCTGTCAGGTGCACCCTCGCCTACAAAGCTGCTTCTGTGCACACTGGGTGAGAAATGAAAGAAATAAATCCTGCTCTGCCCTTTTAAAAGCATTTCCCTGCCTTCTCTAAACCATGTTTGCTAAGTGCAAACAACATTGTTCATTACCTCCAGCACGCTGGTAATTACCTCGCCGCGGAGTCACCCCCCATCGCAGGAGGCTGCGTGCTGGACTCTGTCAAATGATTCCACTTCATTGTCACATTAGCAGTCAACAGCAGCAGATGACTGCTTAATATTTAAAGAAAACGTTTGGTTCCTTAACTGGGAGAGCTGCTCTGAAGACAGCAGGCCTCAGCAGGTGGCTGAGGAGCTCAGAGTTTAATTAAAACTTCCAACTCTAAATGCAAATCCCAGCACTTGCTGAGGAAAGGCTTCTCAGCACGGCCACCTTTCTGAGCACATCAGAGAGCCTTTAGAAAGTGGACTTCACAAAAGGACAGCAGCACAGGCTGCAGGGAAGAATCCTGCACTGACCTACATGGATTAGGTGACCTCACAAATCTTTCCATCCTTCACTTCTGTCATTCGCAATGGGAACAACTTTCTGCCAAGCCACCGTCAGGCACCACCACTGCTCCTTTGTGCTGCCCCTCGAAAAAGGAAACCTGCATTGGGAGGGTCTGAGTTGTTCACAGGCTCACAGGATGTCAGGGGTGGCATGGGACCCAGAGAGATCATCAAGTCCAACCCCCCTGCCAGAGCAGGACCATACAATCTAGCTCAGGTTACACAGGAACACATCCAGACAGGCCCTGAAAGGCTCCAAAGAAGGAGACTCCACAGCCTCTCTGGGCAGCCTGTGCCAGTGCTCTGGGATCCTCACAGTCAAGAAGTTCCCTCTTGAGCTGGAACCTCCTGTGCTGCAGCTTCCATCCATTGGTCCTTGTCCTATCCCAGGGAGCAGTGAGCAGAGCCTGTCCCCCCGCTCCTGACCCCCAGCCCTCAGATATTGATAAACATTGATTAAATCCCCTCTCAGTCCTCTCTTCTCCAGACTAAGCAGCCTCAGGTCTCTCAGCCTCTCCTCATCAGGCAGTGCTCCAGTTTCCTAATCATCCTTGTAGTCCTCCACTGGACCCTCTCCAGCAGATCCCTGTCCCTCTTCAACTGAAGAGCCCAAAACTGAAGGCAGTACTCAGGATGAGGTCTCAGCAGGGCAGAGTAGAGGGGGAGGAGAACCTCCTTGGATCTGCTGGACACACTCTGCTTAATGCCCCCCAGGATCCCATTGGCCGTCTTGGCCCCCAGGGCACATTGCTGTGCCATGGATGTTCTCCACCAGCACTCCCAGGTCCCTCTCCACAGGGCTGCTCTCCAGCAGATCACCTCCCAGCCTGTCCTGCTGCAGTTTAATATTCCTCCCCAGGTGCAGGACTTGGTTCCTTAAATTAACTATTGATTTTGCTCAGCCATAATCACCTGCAATTACAGTCCTCAGTAATAGCTGAGAAACAAAGACTTGAACCTAAGCAGGTCTGAGGTGTCCCCCCCACCCCAGGGCACCCATAAGCAGTAGTGCTCAGCTATGCAAGCTCCAGAGCTGAGCAAGCAGTGCACACCTTTGGTTAGGCACACAGGCTATTGCTTTGCATGCACACAGTTGATTTTCAGCACACAGTCCCCTCAGAGCCTCACACTGATGCTTTGAGTTTGCCTGGGCTATTCCAACCGGTTTGGGAATGTTCAAAGGCATTTTAAAGCAACCATGAGCAGTGCCACTTGGGGCAGAGGGGGAAGAAGGAGTAGGCATGCTCTAGGTGTTACCTCAATAATCCTTTTCATCTGGAGAAGAGAAGACTGAGAGGGGATCTGATCAATGCCTGTAAGTACCTGAGAGCTGGCAGTCAGGAAGGAAGGGACAGGAACAGCCTGCTCACTTGTGCCCTGCCACAGGACAAGGGATGATGGATGGAAATTACAGCACAGGAGGTTCCACCTCAACGTGAAGAGAAACTTCTTTACAGTGGAGGTGATGGAGCCCTGGAGCAGGCTGCCCGGAGAGGTTGTGGAGTCTCCTTCTCCAGAGACTTTCTAAGCTCTGTGTGAGCTGCCCTGGGTGACCCTGCCTTGGTGGGGAGGTTGGACTGGATGATCTCTGGAGGTGCCTTCCAGCCTCTGAAGTCCTGTGATTCTGTGATTATGCTCTTAATCTTAAGCAGCACAAGAAGGGTCGAAAAGAGGAGCCAGAAAACTACAGACCTGTCAGCCTGACCTCAGTGCCAGGCAAGGTCATGGAAAAGGTCATCTTGAGTGCCATCACAAAGCACCTACAGGATGGCCAAGGGATCAGGCCCAGCCAGCATGGGTTTAGGAAGGGCAGGTCCTGCCTGACCAACCTGATCTCCTTTTATGATCAGGTTACCTGCC
>WAAF01014463.1:45254-100770 GCA_013400475.1 Tricholaema leucomelas | reverse complement strand
TGTAGCCAGGTGGGGTTGGTCTCTTCTGCCAGGCAACCAGCAACAGAACAAGGGGTCACAGCCTCAAGTTGTGCCAGGGGAGGTCTAGGCTGGATGTTAGGAGGAAGTTGTTGGCAGAGAGAGTGATTGGCATTGGAATGGGCTGCCCAGGGAGGTGGTGGAGTCACCGCCCCTGGGGGTGTTGAAGCCAAGCCTGGATGAGGCACTTAGTGCCATGGTCTGGTTGACTGGGTAGGGCTGGGTGCTAGGTTGGACTGGGTGATCTTGGAGGTCTCTTCCAACCTGATTGATTGATTCTATTCTATTCTATTCTTAAAGAGCACAAGCAAAGGTCTTTGCCCTTAGACTGGCTCCTTTCCAGTGGACATGGTTTTGGTAGGTCTGCATGGACTGCTCCCACATCAGATACTGAAGGGCTCCAAGGCACCTTCCTGAGTGGTTAAGAAGGAGCAAGTTCATTGTCTCTTCTCTTTCAGGGAGACAATTCACTGCTCTGGTCAATGAAACTGAGGCCACCTTGGCACCTTCTGAAAGTCCTTTGTTCCCATCCCCTTCTCTCCCATGGGCTGGCCAGCCCAGGCAGCTGATCCATGCCAGCCTACAGATACCCAGAAGTGCCCAGCTGTGATGCCAGCCCAGCCCAAGAGCAGTTGTTTCCATTTCTCTCATTTTTCCTGGGGGTAGGAAGGTCCAACTTAATTTCTGTTGTGCTGCCACCCTGACAATTCCTTCTCTTCTCTCTGCCTATCTCAGTTTCATGGGTATGTGCTTTTCCTCCTACTGAACTGCACCCATCTGTGGCCTGAAGACAGACCTTGATGAAGCCAACAGAACTGAATTCTTCCACATCCCATGGTTAACCTAGAAGTAATTAGAGACTCTCTATGTCCCATTTGCATGTGGACTTTGTGGTATTTTTGATGTTTCTGAACTAATTTATGAGGTTCACCCACCTGAATGTGCAAGCAGGTCTCCCAGAGACTCCATTCAGTGTCCTGCCTGCTCTGCCATACATGTGGCTCACACATTTGAACACCAAGACCATACAGTCCCCTAGACTGAGTTTCTTCCCAGCAGGCCACTCTCATTGATGATCTGGCCCAGGGGATTGAGTACCTCATCAGTAAGTCTGCAGATGACACCAAGCTAGGAGCAGGTGTGGAGCTATTGGAGGGTAGCAGAGCCCTGCAGAGGGACCTTGACAGACTGGATGGGTGGGCAGAGGCCAATGGGATGAGAGTGAACAAGGCCAAGTGCAGGGTTCTACACTTTGGCCACAACCCCAAGCAGCACTACAGGCTGGGGACAGAGTGGCTGAGAGCAGCCAGGCAGAGAGGGACCTGGGGGTGCTGGTAGAGAGTAGCTGAAGATGAGCCAGCAGTGTGCCCAGGTGGGCAGCAGAGCCAATGGCATCCTGGGCTGGCTCAGGAGCAGTGTGGCCTGCAGGACAAGGGAGGTTCTCCTGCCCCTGTGCTCAGCACTGCTCAGGCCACACCTTGAATACTGCACATATTTATAACCATTGCTGAGGTCACCTCTCAGTCTCCTCCAAGCAGCACAGCCCCAGCTCCCTCAGGCTCTCCTCCTAAGAGAGATCTTCCTTTCCCTTCATCATCTCTGTGACTTTGGCCTGGAAGAAGCTGTTTCTGCGAGCAAGTGGCTGCTGAGGTCTGGAAGCAGTCACAACCCATGTGCAAGAAGTAGAACGTGGCAAAATGAGGAACCAAGTGGGAAAATGAACTTCACACCTCCATGCAAGAAGCCAGGTCAGACATCCTCACCTCATCACACGGGGCTATCCTGTGAATCATGTCTTTCAGGTGGCCAATCATCCGCTCCTCCTGGAAGTCATATGGGAAGGTCTCTGTCCACTCTGTCAGCAACTGCAAGATTTTGGGTCCAAATTTTCTGATCCGAGCCTGAAATGCAAAGAGGACAGGGACTGAAAGGTGTTTGCTCGTCCAAGTCTCCCAGCAAACATCCCTGCCCGAGGGCCAGACTGGCTAAGAGAGAAAGGCTTAGTGAGCAGCAGCAGATGCAGTGTGAGGAAAGGCAGACAGGCAATAACACCAGCACCTCAGTGACCTCACCTGGGTTACTGAGAGCATTGCCCTCTTCTATGAGCTTAAGGGCATAGAATCATGGCATGGTCTGGGTTGGAAGAGACCTCCAAAGTTCATCCAGGCCAACCCCCTCTGCAGTCAGCAGAGGCATCCTCAGCTAGATCAGGCTGCCCAGAGTCCTGTCAAGCCTCACCTTGAATATCTGCAAGGATGTGACTTCAACCACCTCCCATAGCAAACTGTTGCAGTGTTCCACCACTCTCATGGTAAAGAACTTGCTCCTAACATCCAATCTGCTCTTCACTAGTTTGAAGCCACTGCCCATGATAGGCCAAGGACATCCACTCACACAACACACAGCTGATGCCCATGTGGCTTTTCACAGAAGCACAGAACATTAGGGATTGGAAGGGACCTCCAGAGATCAGGGGGTTCAACCTCCCTGCCAGAGCAGGAACACCCAGGGCAGGTCACACAGGAACACATCCAGGTCGGCTTTGAAAGTCCCCAAAGAAAGAGACTCCACAACCTCCCTGGGCAGCCTGTTCCAGTGCTCCACCACCCTCACAGTAAAGAAGTTTCTCCTCATGTTAAGGTGGAACCTCCTGTGTTCTGGCTTGTATCCATCATCCCTTGTCTTGTTTTGGTGTAGACTCATCTGTGGGTGCAGCAGTGGAAATGCTCAGGTTGGTATGGGGCAAGGAGGGAAATACGGGGCCCAGCACAATCGATGCATTAGCATTATCTCAAAAGATGCCCAGAGCAGCTGCCTCCAAAGTTTCATCCTTGGTTATGCCAGAGCATGTGAAAGGGAAACTGCATTAAATAGAATACAATAGAATCAACCAGGTTGGAAGAGACCTCCAAGATCATCCAGTCCAACCTAGCACCCAGCCCTATCCAGTCAACCAGACCATGGCACTAAGTGCCTCATCCAGGCTTTGCTTGAACACCTCCAGGGACGGTGACTCCACCACCTCCCTGGGCAGCCCATTCCAATGCCAATCACTCTCTCTGCCAACAACTTCCTCCTAACACCCAGCCTATACTTCCCATGGCACAACTTGAGACTGTGTCCCCTTGTCCTGTTGCTGGTTAATAGATAAACACCAAACTGCATTCTTCTTTAGAGAAAATACAGACCAAAACAAACAGGGTCCTGCATCCTACGTGCTGCAGCTGAAGGGTACCCTGTAATCAAGAAAAATTATACTCTGGAGCTCCTCAGCTCTCTGCTCCTCAACCAAGGTGGTTAGAATGCATATTTCAGCTTTCCACCAACAACAGGTTACAATGAACCACAGCTCTAAAAATAGATGCTGTCAGCTGGCATCAAGCTCAGGCTTAAAGACCAGCAGGTGGCTGCTAAAGGGAAAGCTTTATTGGTAACTACAAAGGTCTGGGGAGACAGACGTTTGCTCCAGCTGTGTAAACTGCCACTAGAACCGAAGCAGAGGAGGAAGTTCTTCACAGAGAGAGTGATTGGCATTGGAATGGGTTGCCCAGGGAGGTGGTGGAGTCGCCTTCCCTGGAGGTGTTGAAGCAAAGCCTGGATGAGGCACTTAGTGCCATGGTCTGGTTGATTGGCTAGGGCTGGGTGCTAGGTTGGACTGGCTGAGCTTGGAGGTCTGTTCCAACCTGGTTGATTCTATGATACTATGATACAAGGGATGGGAGGTTGCTTGTGGGCAGAGGTTCAAAGTTAGCCCCACACAAGATGCTAAGTTGGTGTCCCACCAAGTCTGCATTACTACAGGCCAGTCCAAAACACAGATGCACTTCAGGCACACTGAGGGAGCTTCACCATAAGGCATTGCTTCTCATGGCCTGCAAAGCTGAGTGAGCATCAAATCTTGTTCCCATTTACATCCTCCTAAAACTTGCACCTGCCATAGAATTGGAGAAGAAACCCCAGTAGACCTTGGAAAAAATGTTTTGTGTAGTGACCTTATGCAGTGTTCAAGAAAAGCCTGGATGAGGTACTTAGGGCTATGGTCTGGTTGACTGGGTAGGGCTGGGTGCTAGGCTGGACTGGATGATCTTGGAGATCTCTTCCAACCTGATTGATTCTATTCTGTTCTATTCTATTAACACTGACTCATGTTCAAGAAAAGCCTGGATGGGAGACTTAGTGCCATGGTCTGGTTGATTGGCTAGGGCTGGGTGTTAGGTTGGACTGGATGAGCTTGGAGGTCTCTTCCAGCCTGGTTGATTCTATGCTTCTATGACTGCATGGGCAGCTCAAGGAGCAGGGTTCTCAGCAGTTTGTCTGATTGCTTTCTGTAGTGAAGGCAGAGCTCCTGTTATAGAATGGTTTAGGTTGGAAGGGACCTCAAACCTCAGCCAGTTCCAATCCCCTGCCATAGGCAGGGACACCTCCCACTAGAACAGGTCACTCAAGGCCTCATCCAACCTGGCTTTAAACACCTTCAGGGAGGTTGCGGAGCACAGAATCACCCAACGTGATCAAGATCACGTTGGGTGATTCTGTGCTCCACAACCTCCCTGGGCAACCTGTGCCAGTGTCTCACCACCCTCACTGTCAAGAACTTCTTCCTAACATCCAGTTTAAATCTCCTCTCTGCCAGTTTAAACCCATTCCTCCTCACCCTGTCATTATAAGACCTTGTCAATAGTCCCTCCTCAGCCTTTCTGTAGGTCCCCTTCAGGTACTGGAAGGTCACTGTTATTCAGGAACCAGCTCCCTGGGCACAAGTAAGCACAGGTGTTGAGATGTTGAGGATTCAGCCTTTGGTTTGAAAGCTGGCAGGGCTGCTCTTCAGAACCACTGCAGAATGTAGAGGCTGTCTGTTGGAAAGCTGCAACTAACGCATGTTCTTCCCCCAGTCACCACACTGAAGGTACCTCTCCTGCTCCAGATACTGCACTGGAGAGGTCTCCATCAACACACTGAGGAGAGTTTGGGTGGAATTCAGCACTGGGCTCCATCTCCACCGCACTCTCTGTGGGACTGCCTGAGGATGCAGGTTACAGAATCACAGAATCAAGCAGGCTGGAAGAGCCCTCTAGGATCATTGAGTCCAACCTATCATCTAACCCTTCCAACTAATTAAACTATGGCACTAAGTGCCTCCTCCAGCCTCCTTTTAAACACCTCCAGGGATGGTGACTCCACCACGTCCCCGGGCAGCCCATTCCGATGCTAATCACCGTTGCTGTGATGCTAACATCCAGCCTAAACCCGCCCTAGCACAGCTTGAGACTGTGTCCTCTTGTTCTGTCACTGGGTGCCTGAGAGAAGAGCCCAACCCCCGCTTGGCTACAGCCTCCCTTCAGGTAGCTGCAGACAGCAATGAGGTCTGCCCTGAGCCTCCTCTTCAGCAGGCTGCACACCCCCAGCTCCCTCAGCCTCTCCTCACAGGGCTTGCTCCAGGCCCCTCCCCAGCCTTGCTGCCCTTCTCTGGACATGTTCCAGCACCTCAACATCTTTCTTAAATTGAAAGACCCAGAACTGGACACAGCACTCAAGGTGTGGCCTGACCAGTGCAGAGCACAGGGGCAGGAGGACTTCCCTGGTCCTGCTGGCCACACTGCTCCTGATCCAGGCCAGGATGCCATTGGCACACAGATTGTTACACACTGCATCACTCTGCACAGTCCCTGGGGCAGAACAGCAGGGCTGATGACACAGTGACAGCTTGGATTTTCTCATGCTGTTGGCTTGTCACAGCCTGGCTGCTGCTGCTGCTGCTTGGGCTGGGTGCTGGTGTGCCAGGCAGCGCCGCTCTGCAGCACGGCTGGCAGACGATCTGTCACTGCCAGCAACGGCAGGGGAGTGGGTGGCTGCATGCTGCTATGTGGCGTTCAAAGTGACACCTCAGGCCAAGAGGAAATATTACTGTACCAGAAGCAAGAAAGCAAAAAGGGCAGAGGCATTAAGTAACAATGTGAAGGAGAGTGGAGTCAACATCTGCAACTATCAGCATGAAGCTTGCATCCTACCTCCTTGCATCCTCCAGGCTCCCGCAGAGCCTCCGAGAAGCTAGGAAGGAAAGTCACCTGGGAAGGCTGAGACAGGGGGAAAGGGATAATTAGAAGAAGACTGGAAGTGAATAGTGCCTGCAGCACTGCTCTTAGACTTGGATGTTAGGATGATTTCTCAATGTCAGGATCTCAGGATCTCAGGAGGCTCAGGGGTGACCTCACTGCTGTCTACAACTACCTGAAGGGAGGCTGTAGCCAGGTGGGGTTGGTCTCTTCTGCCAGACAACCAGCAATAGAACAAGGGGACACAGTCTCAAGTAGTGCCAGGGAAAGTCTAGGCTGGATGTCAAGAGGAAGTTGTTGGCTCAGAGAGTGATTGGCATTGGAATGGGCTGCCCAGGGAGGTGGTGGAGTGGCCATCCCTGGAGGTGTTCAAGCAAAGCCTGGATGAGGCACTTAGTGCCATGGTCTGGTTGACTGGACAGGGCTAGGTGATAGGTTGGACTGGGTGATCTTGGAGGTCTCTTCCAACCTGGTTGATTCTATGATGATGATTCTATGAAGATGATTCCAGGATGATCTCAGCAGCAAGCATCACCCTTTATGAGGAAGTTTCATTCAGGCAAAGGACCCACACAGAGCAAAGCCCCAGAATTCTCTGCCCACAGAAAACACCTCAGCTCTTCCTGCTGCCAAGGGACACTAACCTTGTCCAGCACAGGGTCATCCAGCCGCTGCTGCTCAATGCACTTGTGACAAACGCGGGACAAAAGCTCATGGGGTTCGATGAAGAGTCTGGAACTCAGCAGGAATGTAAAGATGTAGGCTTTCTGCAGGGGAGAGAAAAGCAGCCCTGCTGTAAGCAACCACACACTGGGGAACAAATACTAACCACAAAAGCCCCAAACCCCACGGGTTTTGCATTCCCACTGGGACAGACCTGTTTTTTTTAATCCAAAAGGCAGGTGGATTCCTGTTCCTGAAAATGGAACTGCTTTCGGTGGGTCCAGGAGGCAGTGGCATCTCCTTCCTCCACACTGTCCCCTTCCTCCACACTGTCCCCTTCCAAGCCCTGCACACGCATCCAGCAAAGGCCACTTTGCAGAAGCAAGCCCAGGTGCAGGAGACAGCAAAAGCTGCCCATGTGGACACTCTCACATCTCTAGGTTGCACAGGGCTGTGAGCTGCAGATGTCCTCAATCCACTCACATCTTGCTGTAGTCCTGCAGGGCTCGCCCAGCCTGCTCTAAGAAATCCTTTATTCGTTCTACTGACTCCCCAAAATTCACTTCTTTCAGCTAAGTCATATCATCTGCAGCCCCATATCTGCAAAGCTGTGGGGAGCAGGCCTGCTGGATAAAGCTGTGGATTACTTAAAGTATTCCAGCAGTGAATTTAAAATCTGTGCATGACTCCTCAGTTGTTTGCTTCCTGACCCCTCTTGGCGCCTGCATTATCTTCTTTCCCCCAGGCCTAGCCGCACTCCTGAGCAGCAGGTCTAATATTACACATGACATGTTGCTTAATGAAAATCCCACAGCCTAATCTGTCCATCACCTATTTTTCATTGCCTTTCTCATCTTCTTCTATTTTTAATTCTTCCTTAATTGATATGCTTCTCCATTACTTAGTTTTTAGCTGATCAGAAAGCGAGCTGCGGGTAATTTAAAACACGCTGTCTGCTCCGCATTGATAACTCTCAGAGTCTTCTCAACTGCCCAGAAGTCAGTGCTGCTCTGGGCTTTGAAACACAAGCCTTTCCAGAGAGATATATTAGCACTTAAAAGTCTGCCAGCCAAACTCCACATCCACAGAGGATGTGCAGAATGCAGTGAAGTCTATAGCTTGCAGGACCACAAAGCTGCCTCCAGTTTAGATCCTTACGCCGTTGGGGAAGAAACACTGAATGTTCAAGGTTTAGGATCTAGACTCTGCTGTGCAGTGACTACAGAGCTGGTGTGACTATAACCCCAGGATAACAACGAACCCCTCAGGAGGAAGGTCTCTGTTCCCACTGAGGGAATGCTTTGTATGTGCAGACAGACCTGGATGACTTCAGCAGCTACTGAAATTTAGCTCATTTAATGCTAGTTCAGACTTGAAGGGTTTTTTTGCTTCGGTCTCCATCTAAATCTCTCCAGGCTGCACTGCTATTTTTGAAGTGCTCTGACTGCTCTATCACTAATTCATCACCACCACAGCTCTCCCCCACTCCCCTCTTCTCTTATTTAAAGGCAGTATCAACTTTGGGATCTGCTTTTTCATGGGAACAATTATAGAGCAGTGAAATAGCATTTAAAGCAATGCATCAACTTAGCAAGCTGTAATTGTATGCAGCTTTTAAATTACCCTCTTAGTGCAAAATTTAACACATTTGCACTTTTGCATAAAGTGCTGCCCCAATTCATCAAGTTGAAACTGTTTATTATACTGTGAATTGCTTACTTCAGGGTAGTAATCAGTGGTAGGTATCAGATGCTGGATTAGAGCATCCAGAGATGCTGAGGTAAGGTTTCCATCCTGGAAGATCAGTCCTCCTTGTTCATCTTCTTTTGAAGTATGTAGATGAGGGCTGAAGCCACATGGGGTAAACATACTGGTAGAAGTCAGTGTTTGGGGCATGCCTTCCTACAACAGAGAGAGACTCATGTCAGGGGCAAGAGCCATCAGATCACAGAAGCACAGAAACATGCAGGTTGGCAAAGCCCCTCAGCATCACCAAGTCCAACCTAGAACCCTACTCTACAAGATTCACCTTAAATCATATCCCACATCCAAACCACCCTTAAACATACCCAGGCTGGGTGACTCCACCACCTCCTTGGGCAGCTCATTCCAGTTCCTGACTACTCTCTCCATGAAAAACGTTTCCCTCCTGTCCAACCTAAACCTCCCCAGCCTCAGCTTGAGGCCATTCCCCCTTGTTCTGTCTCCAGTGACCTGTGAGAAGAGCCCAGCAGCCTCTCCACAATGTCCCTTCAGGTAGCTGTAGACAGCAATGAGGTCTCCCCTCAACCTCCTCTTCCTCACACTAACCATCCTCAGATCCCTCAGTTGCTCCTCATCAGATTTATTGTGCAGGCCCTTCCCCAGCTCCACTGCCCTCCTCTGGACCTGCTCCAGCACCTCTACATCTCTCTTGTATTGCAGTGCCCAAAACTGAACACACAACACTCAAGCTGTGGCCTCACCAAAGCCAAGTCCAAGGGGACAGTCACCTCCCTACTCCTGCTGGCCACAGCATTTGTAATCCAAGCCAGGATGCCATTGGCCTTCTTTGCCACCTGGGCACACTGCTGGCTCACATTCAGCTGCCTGGGCACACTGCTGGCTCACATTCAGCTGCCTGTTACAGCCCCCAGATGCCTTTCTGCCAGGCAGCTCTCCAGCCACACTGTCCCAAGCCTGTAGCACAGCCACATCTTTCTTCTGGTCGATTCCAAAAGCACAGGCCACTGCTGGGAGCTTCCTGCTGACAAAAGTAACACCACCCCTTCACAATAACCTCTCTGACTGCTGTCACTGGCAGATGGTGCCTGCAATGGGAAGTGCACAAGAAAATGGGACAGCCTCAGCTATGCTTTTGGGACAGAAAGTGGCGGCAGCTACTTTGGGTTCTCACTCCAACCATGAGTGTCTGTTCTGATTCTCCTTCTTGCTGCCATCCCAGGTAGGAGAGGCAAAATACTTGGGACTTGAATTCAGCAGGTTCCTGAGCAGAACAGAGCTGTCTGCTTGGAACTCTATCCCCTGAGAATGAGGCAGTGAGAGCTTAGGGTGAAAGGGGGAGAGAAAAGGGACTTAAGCATTGCACTGCAGCTCCCATGGGGCAGGAGTCAGAGTGAGGGACAGGGTAGAAGCAGGAGCAGAAGTCAGCTAGGGGAGGATGGAAAAATGAAGGGAGTTGGGAGGAACAGAGAACGTGGGAGCTGAAGAGATTAAAGAGCAAGAGAAGGAGAAATGAGGAAGAGGGAGAAGGCAGATACCTGCACTGTTCTTAGAGCCTAAAGTTAGTCACTCCTAGGTCTGTACTTAGGTAGGAAATAAATGTTTCAAAAAGGTCCTGAGCACTCTGCTAGAGATGCAGAGTCCTCAGGACCTTTGAGGAGGAGGCCAGGCAAGCTTGGAGCATGTAGCCCAGTTTCAAGCTCCCTGTATTCCACTCCTCTGGATTCTCTGGGTTGCATTCTAGGCTCCATCTCAATGCTGTGCTTCACAATCAGCTTTACATGTTCCTTCTGCTAAGCAAAATTGTTTTCTTCCTAAATTGGAGCAGGTGGATGAAAGATTTTTTTTTCCCTGAGAGCTTTAAAACATTTCCAGCTGCTTTTGAAATCCCTGCTAGAAGCTGCTCTGCTCTCAACTATAAGCAGCATTATAGGATGTGGACTGGGAAAGGACAGTGCATGCTCACTCCCAGGTAAGCAGATGCATCACCTTGAGCAAGGGACTCCTCTGTGACCTGACTGCTTCCTTCTAAATTTCATTTCACTTGGTGTGAGGGAGGACAGAAAAGAGATGATGGAAAGCAAGAGTCCCAGAGCCAGTCTCTACTCCTCTGAGCAGCTAGAAAACTGGAATCTCCCAGGACTCCACTTCTGTCTCCTGAGCCTGCTGGAAAAGCAGGATCTGCACCCCAGGGACTGCTGAGCTGGTACTGACCTCCCACGTCGGAAGGCACAGGGCCACAGGCTGACACTGCCTGCTGCTCCACCTCAGCATGCCAGTGCTGCCAGGCAGCAGATGTGCCTTACTTTTCAGTACATTTCTCTTCTCCTTGTCTGTTATCCCCTTCCATCTGCTTTCCTACCTCTTCACCACCCCACACAACTTTAAGAGCTGCCCCATTTGGCTTAAGAATCTGAGTTTGTGCTTCCCCTTCATTATCAGTGGAGTCAGCCCAGCTTTAGCTGCATGCACAGCACAGTGTATTCATTCCTGCTGAAGCACCTGACACCACCCATCCACTTGCCCAAGCTCAGGCTGCTGCAACTTGCCAACTCTGAGCAATCCAGGCCTGCCAAAGAGCAGAAGGGCAGAGTGCCTGTAAGGCAGGCAGGGTGTGAAGCCCTGGGACAGGCTGGGAGCTGGGTCCCAGCACAGTGGGAGATCAGGCTTTACAAACAAAACGTGGGTGACTGCATCCTTCAAAGCAGAGACTGCTCCCTGGAAGCCATCGCTTCAGTCACTGCATCTTATCTCCTCCTGGGAGGCTCACACGGGCTGGGAGCACAGGGCTGCCTCCAGGATTTGCAATCAAACATCAAGGAACCAAAATGCCAAACCCAACAAATTCCTGCCTTGACTGAAAAATAAAAATAGCTGTCAGGGATCCTGGGCTGCACCAAGAGCAGTGTGGGCAGCAGGCTGAAGGAAGTGATCCTCCCTCTCAGCTCCGCACTGGGGAGACCCCACCTGGAGTACTGAGTCCAGTTCTGGAGCCACTATTGCAAGAGGGATATGGAGGTGCTGGAAGGTGTCCAGAGAAGGGCCACGAGGATGAGCTCTGCTATGAGGAGAGACAGAGGGAGTTGGAGCTGTTCAGTCTGGAGAAGAGAAGGCTCCCAGGTGACCTTAATGTAGCCTTTCAGTATCTGAAGGGGGCCACAGGAAAGCTGGGGAGGGACTTTTTAGGATGATATCAGGTAGTGATAGGACTGGGGGGAATGGAACAAAGCTGGAAATGGGTAGATTCAAACTGGATGTTAGGAAGTTCTTCAGTGGTGGTGAAACCTTGGAATGGGAGGCCCAGAGACTCATCTCTGTTTAAGGCCGGGCTGGATGAGGCTGGGGGCAGCCTGAACTAGTGTGAGGTGTCCCTGCCCATGGCAGGGTTGGAACTGGCTGATCCTCGTGGTCCCTTCCAACCCTGCCTGATTCTATGATTCAGTTTAGTTTGAAGAGCAGACTCTCTGAATGCCATCCCAGCCAGAATGGAAGCTGAAGCATCTCATTTTAATGAATGTGCAGATGTGCCTGTTAATAAGGCTCCAAGAGCAAGTAATTGCTGCCTTTTGTCTGCAGCTCAGCCTCCATGTAGTAAATGGGCAAGGCTGCCAAATCCCATTTGTTACCTCTAAGACGCTCTGTGTTCCCCCTTGTTTCTATGGCGATAATCCCAAGGATTCTATGTCCACATAGACCAAGAAATAAATCTCATGGATGCAGAGCTGTGTAGATGAGGGAAGGAGAAAGCTAAGACAGCTGTGAACTCAAGCAGGACACATCCTGACTTCAGCGTGGAGCAGAACTCCCCAGCAATTAGTTATTCAGTGCAATCCCTCGCTGTCAATGCCGCTTTTGTTATCAAATAGAAATGGATCTAAGCAGGATGCTGCCTGGAATTCTGCATCCCATGACATGAGAAATCTTGCTGAAATATACAGGAATGCTTCTTAGGACAAAGTTGACTTTCTTATGAGGTTTTTTTTTCAGCTGTAGAACTGTCACTGAGACACCCATCTTGGGTATAGCTACGCAATTCAACTTGACTTCATGTTATGAAGTTTCTGGTCTAATCTCAAGTTTTCAGGAAACATCTGTGCCATATCTTGAGGCTATTCAATCTGGAGAAGAGGAGCTCCCAGGTGACCTTCTTGTGGCCTTCCAGGATCTGAAGGGGGCCTACAAAAATGCTGGGGAGGGACATTTTATCCCCATGGACAAAAGCGCGTTAGGAAACGCTCTCCTCTAATAAGACACTGCAGATGGCTTCCATTTCAAAACCACCCAGGCTGAGAAGTTAAACATGGGCAAAAAACTGGGGAGAGACTTTTTAGGCTCTCAGGGAGTGAGAGGACTGGGGGGAATGGAGCAAAGCTGGAGGTGGGGAGAGTCAGCCTGGATGTGAGGAGGAAGTTGTTGAGCATGAGAGTGGTGAGAGGCTGGAATGTGTTGCCCAGGGAGGTGGTGGAAGCCTCGTCCCTGGAGGTGTTTAAGACCAGGCTGGATAAGGCTCTGGTGCCAGCCTGCTCTAGGTAGGGTGTCCCTGCGCATGGCAGGGGGGTTGGAACTGGATGATCCTTGTGCTCCCTTCCAACCCTGACTCATTCTATGAGCTAGTACCTGGTTGCCACCTTAGTTGCCACTGAGGAAGACCTGAAAGTTTTAACTTGCTGCCTTTTTTTGCTGCCTATTAACTGATACTGTTATGTTCCCAGCAGGATGAAGGCCATTTGCACTGAGACTGCTACACTTGGTAAGAACTAACATTAGTATTTGGCAGCCAGGGATTTAGGGCAGAGACTCACAACACCTAACTCCTTTTCTGCTCATGCAGTTTCCAAAGCAATCTTTTCAAAAGCACTAAATAGAAACAAGGTCTTGCTTTGAAAGAGCCCAAATATGTGGCTGCCTGCAGTAGGTAGGAGAGAAGGGCATGCTCTCAATCACTCTCAGAGTACAGAAACAAGAACAGAAGCACCAAGAAAGGAAAATGAGCAAGCAAATGATCCTAGGGAGATCTGTCTTCTTATATTGATGGTGGTCTGGATGATGTAAAAGGTAGGTGGTGTAGACAGAGCCAAACCCTTCTCTGAAGAGCACAGTGACAGGATGAGAGGCAGCACCCCCAGAAGGGAAACTACAGTTGAATGTAAGAGCAAACCCTCCCCTAAGCAGTGTGTGAAATTGGAAGAGGGACCTAGATAAGGTCTCCAGTTTCCATCCTGAGAGATCTTCAACGCTCACCTAGACAAGGTCCTGAGCAACCTAAGCAAACTTTGACATTAGCCTTGCTTCAGGCAGGAGGGTGGAGGAACGACCACGAGAAGATCCCTTCCGACTAACTGCTCTGTGATTCTAGTACACGTCCTCCTCAAACTGTAGCAGTATGGTCCCATTTCTGAGCTTTTACATAGAAACCACACAAGGAAAAAACAACTCCAGATCATCAGATATACATAAAGAAGTTCACCTTAGGCATAAAAACTTTTTCCCACTTCTCCATGTGAAAATTCCACAGGTAAGTGCTCTCCTAAACTTCAGTCCAACTCAACACACCACATTTTGCTCTTCCGCTCAGAAGGAAATCAAATGCCAAATTCAACCAAAGTTTGCAGGATTGCACAGATCAAATATTTGTAGAATGGTCTGGGTTGGAAGGAATCTCCTAAGGTCATCCAGTCCAATCCCTCTGCACTCAACAGAGGCATCCTCAGCTAGATCAGGTTGCCCAGAGCCCTGTGGACCCTCACCCTGAATATCTCCAGGGATGGGGCCTCAAACACCTCCCTGGGCAGCCTGTTGCAGTCTCCTGCTACTCTTGTGGTGCAGAACTTGTTCCTAACATCCAATCTAAAGCCATATATAGTTCACATGTTCATAAGATTGGAAAAGGAATTGTAAAACCATGACAATACTCTGCTTTATGATCTTTCTCCACTGGCCAGCACAGCTCAGTATTCCAAAACTGATTTAAGTAAAGAACTCATGGACACTTCTCACTGCAACTTCTGCTTACACAAAAATATGTCAAGACCTGACTCACTGAGCCAAAGCATGGAACCAAAGGATCACTAATGCTTGGGAGAAAAGCCTCCTGCAATCCCTGCAACTATCAGTACCTGCAAGTGTTTTAAAACCTCTGGAAAGCCAGTGCCCAAACCTGGAAAGTGAGCTGACTGTGTCCAGTTCTGGGTCCCTCAACTCAAGAGAGATGCTAAGATGCTGGAACATGTCCAGAGAAGGGCAGCAAGGCTGGGGAGGGGTCTGGAGCACAGCCCTGTGAGGAGAGGCTGAGGGAGCTGGGGGTGTGCAGCCTGCAGAAGAGGAGGCTCAGGGCAGAGCTCATTGCTGTCTGCAACTACCTGAAGGGAGGCTGTAGCCAGGTGGGGTTGGTCTCTTCTGCCAGGCAAGCAGCAACAAAACAAGGGGACACAGCCTCAGGTTGTGCCAGGGGAGGTCTAGGCTGGATGTTAGGAGGAAGTTGTTGCCAGAGAGAGTGATTGGCATTGGAATGGGCTGCCCAGGGAGGTGGTGGAGTTGCTGTCCCTGGAGGTGTTCAAGCAAAGCCTGGATGAGGCACTTAGTGCCATGGTCTGGTTGATTGGCCAGGTCTGGGTGCTAGGTTGGACTGGATGATCTTGGAGGTCTCTTCCAACCTGGCTGATTCTGTGATTCTAAGCATGCATGTAACATGGCCCCAGCAATCTGCAGCAAGAGGTCCACCGTGCTAGAGGATGGCCAAGAGCTGCCAGCTCTGCCTTCCTGGAGCCAGCCAAGCGACCTGCAGCAGAGCCATGAGGGTCAATATCTCAGCAGCATTCCCCAGCCCCACTGCCTGCTGCTAAAAACGTCCCCATGGCAAGCAGAGTCACTGCTTACATGGACACAAAACCTTCAGGAAACATTTAATTTGTTCCCCAGCAGCTTTGATGTGTTAAATGTTTTATCCTTTATCAAAAACTTAATCAGACTGTTTACGTTTGATCTGCATTTCATCTCTGCCTCCCATCTGCTCTGCCTCTCTCAAGGGGAAACAAGAGCTGGTAGCATGTGAGGATGGGAGCAGGACTGCAGACTTAGCTTCCCACCCACTTAACTTTCAGATTAGCAAAATAAATAAAACCTTTCCCACTTCAGGGATGAAAGGCACAGGCTTCTGACTATCTCCCACCAGCATTATAGGAGCTAGAGAGGATAGGAAGGGAAAGTGTGGAAGAAGCTCCAGCTTCACTTACTATCCTGACCAGGACAGTGAGCTCCTCTTCAAAAGAACTGGGGACATGCAAGCCAGTGCTGAGTGATCATGAGGAGGGGATAAATCAAGGGTACAGGAGATCAAGGTCAAGTACAATTTGGCACAGACTTGAACAAACACATCCAATCTAGAATCAAGTGGGCTGATGCTCACTCCCAACTGCTAACAGGGGTGGGAGACATCTCCCAAGTCTTTATTGATCAAACTTCCACAAGAAACAGAGTTCAAGGAAGTGGACATGGTTCACACTGAAACAACTTGGGGAATTCTTGTCCAGCTTTAGTAACCAAATCTGTTATCCAACCATCACTAATCTTTCCATGTGATATTGGAGGAGCTTTGCTGAAGGATTTGTTCTGCTCCAAAAGCATCAGGAACTAAGGGATGGAGTGGCAGAAAAAGAGAAATCACAATCAACCAGCATCAGCTCTAGATGGATGTTGTCCCAGACAATCTAATGGACTGCAGAGAGTTGTAGCTCAGAGCAGACACACAGATCTCTGCTCCTTCAGTGTTCAGTTGCAATCCCACCAAAACCAAGGTTCTGCTTGTTCTGATTCACATAAAGGCAAATCCTGACCATGGCAGAAGTCGCTAGAGCGGGATAGGAAACTGGGGCCAAAAATGATCTACTTAGTGCCACAGGTAAGAGAAGAACCAACTTCCAATCCTACTCATTGAGCTTTAGGGTCCAAGCTATAAACAGAGTCACCATCTAGGCAGCCTTGAAAAGACTGACTTCTAAACTGAGACTTGCATAGGTAATAGAATAGAATAGAATCAGCCAGGTTGGAAGAGACCTCCAAGATCATCCAGCCCAACCTAGCACCCAGCCCTATCCAGTCAACTACACCATGGCACTAAGTACCTCATGTACAATGACTGAAGGAGCAGAAGAAATTGTGCTGTGGAGCAGGCTGCACAATGAAGGTGTTTTGAACCATCCCCATCAACAGCTTCACAGCCAGCTTGAACACACAAACTAGAGCCAGAAGGATTTAGCTGCTTGTAGATGCATTATTTAGCATGAAGACACTTTTATGCTTCCCCTCTCTGCCACACACTCCCTGAGAGCGAGGACATATCCAGTGGCTGCACAAGAAGCACTCCTCTGCCTTCTGCCCCAGCCCCTGGGGACCAAACCCTGCTCCGTGCTGTCAGCCAGGACACAGCTGGGTCTCACTTGTCTCAGTACCTGCTCACCACTGTCACACACAGCCCTGAACACCAGCGAACTCCCCAGCAGCTTCAGCAGCAGATGCTCCTTTCCCTTTACATTACTTTCAGGAACTTTCACAGAATCACAGAATTTGCCAGGTTGGAAAAGATCTCTGAGATCAAGTCCAGCCTACCACCTAACCCTTCTAATTAACTAACCCATGGCACTAAGTGCCCTGTCCAGCCTTCTCTTGAACACCTCCAGGGACGGCGACTCCACCACCTCCCTGGGCAGCCCATTCCAATGCCAATCACTCTTTCTGTGAAGAATTTCCGCCTAACATCCAGCCTGAACCTGCCCTGGTGCAGCTCGAGGCTGTGTCCCCTTGTTCTGCCACTGGATGCCTGGGAGCAGAGAGACCAACCCCACCTGGCTACAGGCAGTTGTAGACAGCAATGAGGTCTGCCCTGAGCCTCCTCTTCTCCAGGCTGCACACCCCCAGCTCCCTCAGCTGCTCCTCGTAGGGCTGTGCTCCATCTCTTCACCTTTACAGACAAAACCATTTCAGAAGATAATTGTAAGGAGAGAAAATTCAGATTTTTCTCTTTCTTTTGTAGCAAGGAAAGCTGAAGGAAGAAGAGAGAAAGAATTCTAATGGTTCAGGAAACATAAAGAAAAACCACTGCACAGTAACTGCCTCCGGTTGTCAAGGCCATGGTTGTAAAAGCTTTTGTCAGCAGGAGTGCCTGCCATTAACTACCTCACAATGTGTTTGCTGCTGATGTAATTAAGAAGCTGGCAGCAGATATAAGGTGGGTTGGGTTTTTTTTCCCTTCACCTTTTCACCAGGCCATAAAACATTCAATTTCCAGTCCGTGAAGTTGTAAGATTGAAGAATAACAGAATCACAGAATCAGTCAGGGTTGGGAGGGACCACAAGGATCAGCCAGTTGCAACCCTCCTGCCATGGGTAGGGACACCCTACCTTAGAATAGGCTGGCCAGTGCCTCATCCAGTCTGGCTTTAAAACACCTCCAGGGACAGAGCCTCCAGGGAAGCCCTCAGGAGCTGGAAAGGATCTGCAGAGCTCATCCAGTCCAACCCCCCTGCCAGAGCATCATCACCTAGAGCAGATTACACAGGAACACATCCAGGCGGGTTTTGAGTATCTCCAAAGATGGAGACTCCACAACCCCCCTGGGCAGCCTATTCCAGGGTTCTGTCACCCTCACAGGATAAAAAATCCTCCTCGTGTTTACATGGAACTTCCTATGCCTCAGCTTCCACCCATTGCCCCTTGTCCCCCTGAAGACATTGCTGTGTGACAGGAGAAATTTAATTCAAACCCCATGGAAATTGCTGGGCTCTGCCTCTCACAGGGTTACTGGGGGCTGGAACAAGAGCTTTTCCTCTCTGGGCTAGGCAGACAGCAGCAGTCCAAGGCAGCCAGCACCAGGGACTGAGGTGCTGGAAGGTGTCCAGAGAAGGGCAATGAGGCTGGTGAGGGGCCTGGAACACAAACCCTATGAGGAGAGGCTGAGGGAGCTGGGGGTGTGCAGCCTGCAGAAGAGGAGGCTCAGGGCAGACCTCATTGCTGTCTACAACTACCNTATTCTATTCTAGAATACACAGCTGCCTTTCCCCATCCTGTCAGTGGAAATGATCACAGCTACCCTTGCAGCTCGAGAAACGTTTTGCAGTCACAATCTCGCAGCGAAACGCCGACTACGCTAACCGACGAGGGTGGAATCTGACGGACGTGCCTCAGAAAAAGAGCCCAGATTTATAGGGGAAGGAGGCATTAAATCAATTACCAGCACAGTACAAACAAGAACAAGGTCACCTTGCTGAAGGAATATTTCTGTTGATGCTCACGTTGGAGGATTTCGCTCAATAGAGAAAAATGAAAAGCTGATTGTGGCGGATGTGGTCCGAAAGGGAAAGTAAATCAGAAAGGAGAAGATTTATGGCCAATTAAATTGAACTCCAATCAAAATCTCATTCAGGCAACACTTTCCTGGGGGGTTCAATTTATTTGTTAGTGCCATGTGTTTGTTGTGGGGGTTTTATTTTTAATAACTTTCTTTTTCATGTAAGATCAGCAATAATAAAAGCCCTTCAGTAACAAGCAGAGCCATGAACATCTTATTTGTCTTCAAATAGGTGACTCTATTGTGGCCTTTCAGTATCTTCAGGGAGCCTACAAGAAAGCTGGGGAGGGGCTTTTTAGGCTGTCAGGTAGTGATAGGACTGGGGGGGAATGGAACAAAGCTGGAAATGGATAGATTCAGACTGGATATTAGGAAGAAGTTCTTCAGCATGAGAGTGGTGAAACTCTGGAAGGGGTTATCCAGGGAGGTGGTGGAAGCCTCATATCTGGAGATCATAGAATCAACCAGGTTGGAAGAGACCTCCAAGCTCATCCAGTCCAACCAAGCACCCAGCCTTGTCCAATCAACCAGACCATGGCACTAAGTGCCCCATCCAGTCTTTTTCTGAACACCTCCAGGGATGGCAATATTTAAGGCCAGGCTGGACGAAGCTCTGGACAGCCTGATCTAGGGTAGGGTGTCCCTGGGCATGGCAGGGGGGCTGGAACTAGATGTTCCTTGTGGCTCCTTCCAACCCTGACTGATTCTATGATCTAGTGTAAGGTGTCCCTGGGCATGGCAGGGGGGTTGGAACTGGATGATCGTTGTGGCTCCTTCTAACCCTGACTGATTCTACGAGACGCCATCAGTGGCTGGCATCAGAAAGCACTGAAAGGGCTCACGGTAAGCACCCAGGAACACTTCCCTGTAATCACCCAGACACACAACTGCAGTGGGTGTAAAGCTATTTTTTTCTTTAGCCTCAGAATAATTTCTCTCTTCATTAATTTGGTTCAAGTCTGAAGTATTTCTCCTGGGTAAGAGCAAGCTGGCATTGACCCAGGCGAGAGCCTGAGCGCAGCCTTTGATGTCTGCCAGCCTTTCCCAACTGTGCGAGTGCATGTGCGGTGCAGGGCTGGTGGCACCTTGGCAGCACCAGCCTGTGAGCACCATTAGCAGCAGAACACCTACCAATACATCCCAGATACCCTTGACAATATCCACATGTATGCTAATGGCAGCAGTCTGGATTGCTCTCACTTTAGGCTAAGAAATCTATTTTCTGCACTAATGTGCCTCTCTCCCCTTACACCTCCCCCTTCCTCCTGAGGTCCTGGTATAAAACCCTCAGACAATAGAAACTATCTTTGCTTTCTTGCTTTTAAAGAAAAACCTCTCCTTTTTCTTTACTTAAGGAAAAGAAGGGCTTCCTTTTCCCTTAGGAAAGAAAAAGGCTAAAGAGGACCTAAATGGAAGAAGGAAAACAAGAGAGCTCAGAGGGGGAATGAATTGCTGCACCTTTCGTTAAAGGCAGAGTTGCAGAATTTGCCCCGAGTGAAGCCAGAGCTCACCCAGGCATGGACAGAGAGGGAAATCCCAGAAAGAAACCATGCAGGCAGCATTCCCAGAAACCACTGACATGGAGAGAAGCCTTTTGGCTCAGCTCAGTTGTCGCTGACAGGCCACCAGTGTGACTGCCTGGAAATCAGTCAATGCTTGGATTTTCTTCTCCAGGCAGGGGAAGCGGCGAGGAAAGGAAGTTATTTAAAGCTAACTAAAAGTTATCCTTCAACAGAGTACTGCACTCAGTTTTGGGCTCCCCAGTTTAAGAGGGAGAGGGATCTGCTGCAGAAGGTCCAGCAGAGGGCTAAGTGAATGATGAGGGGGACTGAAGCACTGCCTGGTGCAGAGTTCTGTGGTTCTGTGATTCCAGACCCACCCAGTTGCATCCCTGTGTGACCTCCTCTAGGTGACCCTGCCTCGGCAGGGTGGGAGTTGGACTGGATGATGAGGGGAGTGGAGCACTGCCTGATGAGGAGAGGCTGAGGGCCCTGGGGCTGCTTAGGAGAGGAGAAGACTGAGAGGGGATTTAATAAATGTTTACTAATACCTGAGAGCTGGGGGTCAGGAGCTGGGGACAGGCCCTGCTCACTGCTCCCTGGGATAGGACAAGGAGCAATGGATGGAAGCTGCAGCACAGGAGGTTCCAGCTCAACACAAGGGGGAACTTCTTGAGTGTAAGGGTCCCAGAGCACTGGAACAAGCTCCCCAGAGAGAGTGTGGAGTCTCCTCTGGAGACCTTTGGGGCCCATTTGGATGTGTTCCTGTGTGACCTGAGCTAGACTGTATGGTCCTGCTGTGGCAGGGGGGTTGGATTTGATGATCTCTTTGGATCCCATCCAACCCCTGCCATGGTGTGAGCCTGTGATCTGTTGTCAGTCAGAAGGGCTGTGCAGTTTTGCAGGGCAGTCTGGGATGCAGCATCATCAAACTCTCACCTATAGATGAGAAAGCTGCAGTGGGAGTTTCACCTCATATCTAAATACATGGGCATGACCTTGTGACTGCTCTCAGACCTCAGCAGCCACCTGCTCACAGGCCAAAGCCACAGAGATGATGAAGGGAATGGAACATCTCTGTTAGGAGGAGAACCTGAGGGAGCTGGGGCTGTGCTGCTTGGAGAAGAGGAGACTGAGAGGTGACCTCATCAGTGTTTACCAATATGTAAAGGTGAGTGCCAGGAGGCTGGAGCCAGGCTCTGCTGGGTGATGCCCAATGATGGCACAAGGGGCAATGGGTGCGAGCTGCGGCACAGGAAGCTTCGTTTAAACATAAGGAAGAATTTTCTTCCTCTGTGAGGGTGACAGAACCCTGGAACAGGCTGCCCAGGGGAGTACTACCTTTTACCTTGTCTATTTCTGTCTCTAGCTGTATAGATTGTAAATACCTGCTTGCATAGTGTGCTAAGCTGTAAATAAAGGTTCATTCTTCCTTTCCAGCCTGGCTGAGTCTAGTTTGGGTAACTTAACAAGGTCAAGTACAGGGTTCTACACTTTGGCCACAACAACCCCAAGCAGCACTACAGGCTGGAGAAAGAGTGGCTGGAGAGCAGCCAGGAAGAAAGGGACCTTAGTGCACTTAGTGCCATGGTCTAGTTGATTGGATAGGGCTGGGTGCTAGGTTGGACTGGATGAGCTTGGAGGTCTCTTCCAACCTGGTTGATTCCATTATTTCATAAGAGTCGGGGGTGGGTAACACCCAAACTGTCACAAGTTTCCCTCTCTGGAGATATTCAAAACACCCCTGGATGCATTCCTGTGTGATCTGGTGCAGGTCCCTGCTCTGGCATGGGGGTTGGACTGGATGAGCTTTTGAGGTCCCTTCCAGCCGCTGACATTCTGTGAATCAGAACGGCTTAGAAGCAGCATGCAGTGTTGCACTTGATGACCTTAGAGGTCTTTTCCAACCTTAATGACTCTCTGGCAGAGCCTGGCCCCTGCCACAGCAGCAGCTTTGCATGAGCAAGAAGGCTTCTCCCCAGCTAAATGAATGCTGTCTCCAGCTCACGCTGCCAGAAGCACAACGGAAAGCCTGCAAACAAAACGGCAACGCAGACCTCAGCCCTCCGCTCATGACATCTGGGTGAGAACAAGCCCTGACAGGCATGGAAAAAACCCCTCCCACGCTAAGCAAAGCAATTCTGCTCTTTATGCAGGAGGGAGAAGGAAAGCTGTATATCAAACAAATAATTACAGGAGCAGCTTTATCAGTCCCTGCTGATGACTCTCAGCTCGGTTTGATGATTCTGCCAGCGCTCCGCAGGTTGTGCAGAGAGGTGCATGTCACAACATTTCACTGGCAGTTCTTTCATTTATTAACACCTCCTGCTACCTGTCTCCCAGGCAGAAACCTTGGCATGCATCTAGAAATTGGTCTCCCTGCAGTCTGTCAGGGAGGTTTAAAAACCTATACATCATATATTTATATATATATATGTATATAGATATAGATGAACATCCTCAGCCAGGCTCCACAGCAATGCATGATGAGGTATTTGGGGCAGAGCATCTCTCTCCCTCTGCAGTTATACACAGGCACATACATTACCACATGAGTGCAGCCCCCTCCCCAATAAGCAAACACAGGAAATCAAGTAACTTGCTTATCACTGTTCCACTTTGGGTGGGGACAGCACTGCATTTGACTTCATTTCTTCCCAACCTCACAAAAACATTACATGGAAGAATCAGAGAATCAACCAGGTCAGAAGAGACCTCCAAGCTCAGCCAGTCCAACCTAGCACCCAGCCCTGGCCAATCAACCAGACCATGGCACTAAGTGCCCCATCCAGGCTTGGCTTCAACACCTACAGAGACAGCAACTCCACCACCTCCCTGGGCAGCCCATTCCAATGCCAATCACTCTCTCTGCCAACAACTTCCTCCTAATATCCAGCCTAGACCTCCCCTGGCACAACTTGAGACTGTGTCCCCTTGTTCTGTCGCTGGTTGCCTGGCAGAAGAGCCCAACTCCACCTGGCTACAGCCTCCTTTTTCACTTGAGGAAACACGATGTGCAGAGCAGCAGAAGCTCTGTCACCAGTGCCGATTTGCCACCACTGTTACTTACACTGTAACCCAGCAGCACTCAGTTACCATACACACAATGGCTCTTAGGCTTTTGCTCCTGATTGCCATGGTCTGCTGAGTCTCTCAGATTTATGTCCCACTGCAAGGCAACCTTTGTGGCAGGCACCTCTATACTTTGGTGTAGTGCTTAGCTGAGCCAAGCACCTGATTGATGGTGCTCACATCCCCTGTCCTCAACTTGCCTTCAAGAGATGCACACAGGATTGTGGACTGGAAAACTGCAAGGTCAGAGCTGAGCCTGGTAGTGATGGATCCAGATGAAAGCTCTCCAGCTAATTTGTCTCAAATATCCTCTCAGCTCTGGGCTGGAGAAGCACTGATGATGACCCTTGAACACAGGACTTCACTCTCTGCCAAAGACGGACAGAGCACAGGGGCTGCACCAGTCCAGACAACAGTCTTGGCTGTAGATTTGGGTTATTTCACCCTAGCATGCCTGGAGTGCTCCAGACTGACAAGGAGGCTCTTGTACTCTATGGATGGCATATGGACATGTCTCTCTGAAAATAACACGAGCTCGTGAGCTTCTGGATTTCCCCTTCTGGAGCACCATCTGCACCCACTTCCAGTCCTAGCACGGTGTGACCCGAGGCAGCCAGGCTCACATCGGTGCTGGGGCACTCACCAAGCCCCATGCTTCTCACACGAGGAGAGAAAGATCATCTGTAGCTGTCTCCAAATTTAACACGTTGGAATATGCTCAGCCCACGCAAGTCCAACCTTCATTTAGGCAGGGAAGGAAGTCTTGCTGACAGGTTTTTCACTGGCTGTATTAAATATTGAGGGATAAAAAAGAAGAGGGAGGAAAATGAAGAAGAGGGAGAAAAAAAGAAGAAGAGGGAGAAAAAAAGAAGAAGAGGGAGAAAAAAAGAAGAAGAGGGAGAAAAAAAGAAGAAGAGGGAGAAAAAAAGAAGAAGAGGGAGAAAAAAAAGAAGAAGAGGGAGAAAAAAAGAGGCTCTGCTGACATTTAGGATATCACAATAAGTCTGTAGCTAGGAAACAAATCCCTGAACTCCAGAAAGAGGAAGACTCAGCTGCAGCTCAAGCACCACTGGGGTGAGGGTGTGGGACCCAGGGGGGTCCTGTGCTGGGGATCCAACACCCCAGAGAAGCACCATGCTCAGCCCCAATCACCTCCTCCCCAAGAGGCAAGGGGTAGGGGGGAGTCACCACTGAGCTGGCTAATTGCTCATTAGCCAAAATTAGCTCTGTAAGACTATTCTGTGATCATTGCTTAAAGTCTGTCATTAAAAGAGACTACAGGCACTAGTTTGCTTCTTATCAAAGCACCAGCATTGCTGAGCCCCGAGCCAGAGCATCACCACCAGCAGCACCAGCTCTTGGAAAACCATGGGAACTGCCCACACTGAGCTGCCTGTGGTCCATCCAGCTCACCTGCCTGCCTGTCATAGAACACAGAATCAACCAGGTTGGAAGAGATCTCCAAGCTCACCCAGTCCAACCTAGCACCCAGCCCTGGCCAATCAACCAGACCATGGCACTAAGTGCCCCGGCCAGGCTCTGCTTGAACACCTCCAGGCATGGCAACTCCACCACCTCTCCTCACAGGGCTCTGCTCCAGGCCCCTCACCAGCCTTGCTGCCCTTCTCTGAGCACCTTCCAGCACCTCAACATCTCTCTTGAATTGAGGAGCCCAGAACTGGACACAGCACTCAAGGTGTGGCCTGACCAGTGCTGAGTACAGGGGCAGAAGAACCTCCCTTGTCCTGCTGGCCAGACTGCTCCTAAGCCAGCCCAGGATGCCATTGGCTCTGCTGGCCACCTGGGCACACTGCTGACTCATCTTCAGCTACTCTCTACCAGCACCCCCAGGTCCCTTTCTTCCTGGCTGCTCTCAGCCACTCTGTCCCCAGCCTGTAGCGCCGCTTGGGGTTGTTGTGGCCAAAGTGCAGAACCCTGCACTTGGCCTTGTTAAATCTCATCCCATTGGCCTCTGCCCACCCAGCCTGGCCAGGTCCCTCTGCAGGGCTCTCCTACCCTCTAACAGCTCCACACCTGCTCCGAGCTTGGTGTCATCTGCAAACCTACTGATGAGAGACTCAATCTCCTTGTCCAGATCATCATTTTTTTTCATGCTGACCACCATGGGGTGCATCACAGCATAGGGCTAGGGTGCTGCCCACTACAGCAGCCTCTTCCTGCTCTTGAGTAGAGACTGATTCATAGCCTGAAGCATGAGATTTAATATTCATCCAAACCCTGCTTTTGTTATTCTCAGCATCCACATAAAAATGATACCCTTCAGGAAGCAGCAAGCAGAAGCCTTCCTGGAGCTGTGGTAGGGAGCTCAGTCAAACACTCTTGTTGGAGGAGCTGGCTTTAAATACTAGGGGCTGATTTTTTTTTACCCTTGGCATCATTCCACTGATTTTTGTGGTATAAAACCAAGGGGTGAATAGGGTCCAAGATAAACACAAAATGAGCTAAATTCTGAAGTGCACTTGCTGACCTCACAACTCTCCAGCAGTTGAAATGTGGGTTGGAAAGCCAATTTCCATAAGGGACACGTTCAGCTAACAGTGGGAGGCTGTGTCGACTCGAGCTGTGTGAGCATGCTACTGAGCTATTTCCCACATCATCCACATTCATTCCATACTTTCTGGAAGTGCTCCTCAAAAGATGGTGTCAAGGGTGCAAATCCTACAGCTCAGAGAGATCTGTGACCCGTCAGAAAACACACAGAGGTTTAACTCATTATTCTGATACTTTGCGAAGCCACAAAACACAGACATGGTGAAGGAAGTTCTTCATAGAGGGAGTGATTGGCATTGGAATGGGCTGCCCAGGGAGGTGGTGGAGTTGCTGTCCCTGGAGATGTTCAAGAAAAGCCTGGATGAGGCACTCAGTGCCATGGTGTAGTTGATTGTCTAGGGCTGAGTGCTAGGTTGGACTGGATGATCTTGGAGGTCTCTTCCAGCCTGGTTGATTCTATGATTCTTGCCCCCAGCCTGCAAAGCTGCAGGGCAGCAGCTTGCTTAGCATCTGGGCAGCCCAGATGGGGACACAGGTATCCCTCTGTAGTGCTTGGAAAAGGAAAGGCTCCACAGAGACACACTGCAAATCCCAACTTTTGTCTATGGCTCAACATAAAATTCATTCCCTCCTTTTGCGTATGGCTTGAGCAACAGTGAGGGTTTTGAAGCAGCAACTCCCATGGTTATGAAACTGTACTATTTTAAGAATCTTAACAAAACTACCTGGTACCAAACTGGAATGCACAGAGTTGTTACCCTCTGGCTAAGTGTCTCACCCCTTACTTCATCTTCTAAGACTCCAGACCTGCACAGACAGAGACACACACACCAGGACTTTAAACACTGTAGGGGAATTTCTGGTAAAATTATGCAGGTAGAGATATGCAAATAGGGAGGATTTGCAAAAGGAAGAGTCTAATGTCACCTGTAATCTCCCAAGCCTGGAGATTTACACATGCAGCTGAAGAAAAAGCCCTTGCCTTGCCTCTCCGCATGGGAAATTGGATGACTCACTTGCTCAAATCGGGTCTGGCATCACCATGCAGCTGGGGCCACATTTAACCACCTGATTTCTGCTCAGTGGCCATAAACTGGACCAAAACCTTGAAATCACAGGCTCACAGGATGTCAGGGGATGGAAAGCAACCGAAGAGATCATTAAGTCCAACCCCCCTGCCACAGCAGGACCACACCATCTAGCTCAGGTCACACAGGAACACATCCAGACAGGCCTTGAAAGGCTCCAAAGAAGGAGACTCCACAACCTCTCTGGGCAGCCTGTGCCAGGGCTCTGGGACCCTTACAGGAAAGAAGTTCCCCCTTGTGTTGAGCTGGAACCTCCTTTGGTGCAGCTCCTTGTCCTATGCCAGAAAGCAATTGAGCAGAGCCTGTCCCCCCTCTCCTGACCCCCAGCTCTCAGTTATTGATAAATATTTATTAGATCCCTTCTCAATCTTCCCTTCTCCAGACTAAGCAGCCCCAGGTCCCTCAGCCTCTCCTNAGAGCCACGAAGATGCTCAGAGGGCTGCAGCAGCTCTGCTGTGAGGGCAGACTGAAAGAGTTGGGGCTGTGCAAGCTGGAGAAGAGGAAGTTTCCAGGTGACCTTCTTGTGGCCTTCCAGCATCTGAAGGGGGTTACAAAAAAGCTGGGGAGGGACTTTTTAGGCCATCAGGGAATGACAGGACTGGGGGGAAAGGAGCAAAGCTGGAGGTGGGGAGAGTCAGCCTGGACATGAGGAGGAAGTTTTTCAGCATGAGAGTGGTGAGAGCCTGGAATGGGTTGCCCAGGGAGGTGGTTGAGGCCCCATGGCTGGAGGTGTTTAAGGCCAGGCTGGCTGAGGCTGTGGGCAGCCTGCTCTAGGGTAGGGTGTCCCTGGGCATGGCAGGGGGGCTTGGAACTAGCTGATCCTTGTGGTCCCTTCCAGCCCTGACTGATTCTGTTCTACTCAAGATGGGGTCTCACCAGGGCAGAGTGTTCTTATGCAAAGAGTATGCTTCTGCTTCACGTGGGTAAGGCTGACTTCAGCTTCTGCCCCAGATACAACTGATTACTCATGCAAACATTTACAGCAACCAAGTCAGACACCACCTTTTAAAACCAAGTCTCTCCTAGTTGCAAATTTCCTATCAGTGCTACTACCAAACCCTGAAACCTGCCAGTTGTCCTGAACCGTTTGTGCAGCTCAATAATCATTTCAGTTTCAACAGCTCTGAAGCAGCTAATCCAGCAGCCTCTTGCAAACAAAGAACACTGATGGGAAGTAGCAAAGGCTGCTTTATGCTCAACTGAAGGCATTAACTAGAAGAAACCTGCAGCCCATTGGCAACTGGATATAAAAGATAGGAATATGTGATAAAGAGAGAGAGAGAGGCTTCAAAGGCTATTTTAGTACTACTTAACATCTAAATACTAGCAGAGATTAGTGGGCAAGACATCAGCAGTGTGTCCAGAACTTGCACAGAGGGGTTCCCCATGCAACCCACCCTGCTCAGACCCAGTCTTTGGGACCAGGACTTGAGTTGTACTCACTTTGTACAAATGTACAAACATTTACTGCTGCAAGAGCCTGCAGAAGGATGGAGATTGGAGAGATGAAGATTCCACTGCTGAATGCTTTGCTGGGATGTCCCTAGCTACAGCTACACTGGACAGAGGGTAGGAGCATCCAACTGAAGACCAATCTGAACATAAGGAAAAACAATGGAAGTGAGGAACATAATCATATAACACAGAAATCATAAAATGGCTTAGGTTGGCAGGGACCATAAAGATTATCTAACTCCAACCTGCCTGCCATGGGCAGGGACAGCTTCCACTAGACCAGGTTGATCAAGGATCCATACAGTCTGGCCTTGAACACTTCCAGGGAGGGGAAAATGCATTAGAATCAAGTGCTTAGAGGATCTTGGGTGCTCCAAGCCTCAAAACATCTGAGCTTTAAGCATTGTCTTCAGTTCACTATGCAATGCATGAGGTGATTCAGGCATTTCAGGACAGGAGCTTCAAAAAAAAAGCCAGCACTGAATAGGAACCCAACAAATCTTACCCAGGCTTTCAGGACAGTGTTTTCTACTCAACCTTTGTTGCTTCTGGTACTGCTTCTTGATTTCCCCTCATCCACTCAGAAGTCATAACTCTGAAACCCAGAGGCCAAATATCTCTTGTTTAAAACAAGGAACAACAGGTCACTTGCTCACACTTCTTACCTCTGCTCTGAGGAGTGCAGTACTCAGTGCACTCAAGAAGTGGGTTTGAACATTGGTTTATAAGCAGTACCAACCAGACCAGACAATATAAGGATGGCAGAGACTCACACAAGGCTTTGCCAAAGTTTTTCAGCAGGACAGCTGAGGACTCAAATGGCCTCATGCAAATAGCAATGCCCCTTCCCCTGGCTGCACTGTGGCCCCATGCAAACAGCAATGCCCCTTCCCCTGGCTGCACTGTGGCCCCATGCAAACAGCAATGCCCCTTCCCCTGGCTGCACTGTGCCCCAATGCTTTAGATGTGCTGCATGGTTATTGTGTTCTTTGGGATGCTCTTGAAGGTCTAGGATGCTTATCAGATTTTCCCTGCAGGATCCTTGTGTTTCAGATTCTCAAATGCCTATTTCAGAGGCTCTGCTACGCTTGTAGATGGCACTGAAATGTCACAGCTGGTATTTTCTGAGCAACACACCAAACTACTGAGTCTACTCAGGAGGGAACTGGAGAGGTAATCAGCTGGAAACCCACGATGAAGGAATGACTACTTGCTACCTCTCTGAGGGAGAGGGAGGAGAGTAAAAGTTAATGGAAGGATAACCAGGAACTCTCCAGGGATATCAGTTTATAGGCTAGGAGCATATATGAACACAACTCGTTTGCATATCAGAGCCTACAGGAATAGGTGTGACAGCCAAATGCAGCTTATGAAAACGTAGCTCTCTGTAAAGCTGAGAGCTTCTTGGCTTCTGAAGACACAATCCTAACTCTCAGCTCGGCAACTGAAGGCTAAGGAACACCAACCTGTCTGGTTTGGGCAGCCTGTGCAGTGAAATCCCTTCTGATGACATTTACAGCACCTTCAGCAGAAGTGGCTGGGACTCAGAGAAACAAACTGGGTTTTTTTCTGGGGGAGGTCAAGGATCCCTGCTGCAAACAGCCACCAGAATAAAGTACTCAGGCGTTGAAAGGACACAGTGGAAGGGTCTGGGTTTTAATGGTCAGTGAAGGGAAAAAGCCAACAACTCAGATGGCCCAAACCCACATCATGCTACAGGAACAGGACAAGATGTAGTCCAGCTTCAGCCAGAGCCTTGGCTATCCCAGCTCTTTAAAGAGCTTTAACAGATTACACTACAGAGAAGCTGCAGTGTCCAGACAGCACAGCTGGAACAGCTGTTTACACACTCTGCACACCCCAAAAGCAATGCGTGTCTACAGACATGGCCACTTGCCTGGAGACCTGCCTGTGTCCCAGCAGGGCTGAGAGGCCCTGGCAGCACAAGCATGGCAGCCTTTTGGGGCAGTAAGAGCAGTTCACCCACACCTGAATTCCTCCCACGCTGCAATAAGCATTTTCTTCAAGCACTGGAACCTAAAGAGAAACATAGAATCATAGAATCGACTGGGATGGAAGAGAGCTCCAAGCTCATCCAGTCCAACCTAGCACCCAGCCCTGGCCAATCAACCAGACCATGGCACTAAGTGCCCCAGCCAGGCTTGGCTTCAACACCTCCAGGGACAGCAACTCCACCACCTCCCTGGGCAGCCCATTCCAATGCCAATCACTCTCTCTGCCAACAACTTCCTCCTAACATCCAGCCTAGACCTCCCCTGGCACAGCTTGAGACTGTGTCCCCTTGTTCTGTTGCTGCTTGCCTGGCAGAAGAGACCAACCCGATCTGGCCATAGCCTCCCTTCAGGTAGCTGCAGACAGCAATGAGCTCTGCCCTGAGCCTCCTCTTCTGCAGGCTGCACACCCCCAGCTCCCTCAGCCTCTCCTCACAAGGCTGTGCTCCAGGCCCCTCCCCAGCCATGCTGCCCTTCTCTGAACACCTTCCAGCATCTCAACATCTCTCTTGAATTGAGGAGACCACAATTGAACACAGCACTCAAGCTGTGGCCTGACCAGTGATGAGTACAGAGGCAGGAGAACCTCCCTTGTCCTGCTGGCCACACTGTTCCTGAGCCAGGCCAGGATGCCATTGGCTCTGCTGCCCACCTGGGCACACTGCTGGCTCATCTTCAGCTACTCTCTCCCAGCACCTCCAGCTCCCTCTCTGCCTGGCTGCTCTCAGCCACTCTGTCCCCTGCCTGTAGTGCTGCTTGGGGTTGTCATGCCCAAAGTATAGAACTCTGCACTTGGCCTTGTTCAATCTCATCCCCCTGGCCTCTGCCCACCCATCCAGCCTGGCCAGGTCCCTCTGCAGGGCTCTGCTACCCTCCAACAGCTCCACACCTGCTCCTAGCTTGGTATCATCTGTGAACTTACTGATGCTGGACTCAATCCCCTCGTCCAGATCATCAATAAAGATATTGAACAGGACTGTGCCCAGCACTGATCTCTGGAGCACACCACTAGTGACAGCTGCCAACTGGATGTGGCACCATTCACCATAACTCTCTGGGCTCGGTCTTCCAGCCAGTTCTTGACCCACATCAGAGGGTCAAGAAGGCTCAGCCTTCCTTCACCTGATACTCCTCGCTCTGCACATTTAATAATCCCTCCAGCTGCTCCCTGCAACTGCCACCACGCTTTGGCCAGATCTGTGCCTTAACCTTCCTGCCAGGGCCAGCACAAAACTCTCTTTCCCCTTCCTGCCCTGGTTGGCAATATCACTACAGCCTATTAAGCAGCATGACAAGGAAGGACTACTAAAAGCCTTTCAATGGGCTAAGCAATTTGAGGCAGGATTTTATTATCAGAATCTGTTTTGTCAAAAGGAGGATATTGGCCACGATGCTCTCGGGCTGTTTTGTGATCGTTGGCATGAAACCCTTCATGCTAGCCAAAGGCAGAGGCCTGGAGGAAGTTCTTTAGCCCATGATGTCTTTTTAACGTGCTAATCACCAAGAGTCTTCTCCATTGTTCAGGGCATTCCGAAGCGTCTGCCTGTCATTCATAAATATGTAATTGCTTTCTTGTTCATAACTTTCCATTAACACAGGGACTATAATTGCCTGGGGGGGGTGGGGAAGAGCACTTTTATCTCATATGTGCTGCAATTCACCAACATCTTCTGGGCCTGTAGTCCATTTTATCAGCCTGTAGTCCATTTTATCATTTCTCAGTAAGACCTCAATTCCCAATTCCCCAAACCTTCCACTTTAAAGCATCCCTTTTCATGTTACATCTGCTGCTGGTTCCACTTCCGTGCCACAACTCACACCACAAGAAGCTGGAGTCAAGAGGTTATTCTGGAAGAGCTGAGTTCACCATTATTCAGTGTTTGTTCCCACAGAAGCTTCCAGCTCCCAAACAACCTACCCACAAGGAAAGGGTTTGGTCCAGCACTATGGCTCCATCCTCTCTAGAATTCTGCAACTCCTTCTACTCTCTCTCATATCATAGAAACATCCAGGTTGGCAAAGCCCCTCAGGATCACCAAGACCAGGGGAGGTCTAGGCTGGATGTTACGAGGAAGCTGTTGGCAGAAAGAGTGATTGGCATTGGAATGGGCTGCCCAGGGAGGTGGTGGAGTCGCCATTCCTGGAGGCGTTCGAGCAAAGTCTGGATGGGGCAATTAGTTCCATGGTCTGGTTGATTGGCTAGGGCTTGGTGCTAGGTTGGACTGGATGAGCTTGGAGGTCTCTTCCAACCTGGTTGATTCTATGATTCTATAACCCTGCTCTACAAGATGCACCTTAAACCATACCCCTACACACCACATCCAAACCACCCTGAAACACAACCAGGGTGGGTAACTCCACCACACACACAGTATCACCAAGGTTGGTGATACTCTCTCCATGAAAAACTTTTTCCCTAATGTCCAACCTAGACCTCCCCAGTCACAGCTTGAGGCCATTCCCCCTTGTTCTGTCTCCAGTGACCTGCAAGAAGAGCCCAGCAGCAGCCTCTCCACAATGTCCTTTCAGGTACCTGTAGACAGCAACGAGATCTCCACAAACCCTCGATGATTTTCACCTTCTCCAGACAGTCCAATGACACTTTTGACTTGCAAGTGAGCCCAGGCAGGAATTGTATCAGATGAGTAGTTCTGCTATCTGCATGCATTTGGCTATCACACCAGGACTGGCTTTCTTCCAACCAGGAGACTTAGAAGAATCCTGAAGAGGTCTTTGTATTCAGACCTAGGCTTCCACTTGCGCTATCTGCACAGCAGCTCTATGAAAACGACATCATAGTGTGGCAAACGTCTTCTTCCTACAGTAAATTTGTTTGGCATGCAAAGTCAAAACTGAGCTTTTTCAACTTGTCAGCATCTTGAGCTCAGTCTTGCAGCTAAATACCACCTTGTGTTCTTTCTACTCCATGTCTCGCACATGGGCAACACCACCACGAGCTCGGCAACCAAACCTGAGCTGGTGTTGTTTTTTGTGGTGACTCAGAGAGCTGATTAAAACACAATTGCTCTCCCACATCTGGGGAATGTATCAAAGAGGTATCTCTTAATTTCCCCCCCTTTGTTCAGAAAATTAAACATACACAGAGAAGAGACAGATGCAGTAATGCAGTGTGCACATTACCCTTGCTTGTAACCAGTCCAACTCTTAACTAATGGGGCTTCAGGTACTTGTACATCATCCACAGTGTGGGCAGCAGGACAAGGGAGGTTATTCTGCCTCTCTACTCAGCACTGGTCAGGCCACAGCTTGAGTGCTGTGTCCAGTTCGGGGCTCTTTAATTCACGAGAGATGTTGGGGTGCTGGAAGGTGTCCACAGAAGGGCGACAAAGCTGGTGAGGGGCCTGGAGCACAGCTCTGTGAGGAGAGGCTGAGGGAGCTGGGGGTGTGCAGCCTGCAGAAGAGGAGGCTCAGGGCAGAGCTCATTGCTGTCTGCAGCTACCTGAAGGGAGGCTGTAGCCAGGTGGGGTTGGGCTCTTCTGCCAGGCAAGCAGCAACAGAACAAGGGGACACAGTCTCAAGTTGTGCCAGGGCAGGTCTAGGCTGGATGTTAGGAGGAAGTTGTTGGCAGAGAGAGTGATTGGCATTGGAATGGGCTGCCCAGGGAGGTGGTGGAGTTGCCATCCCTGGAGGTGTTGAAGCACTTAGTGCCATGGTCAGGTTGACTGGACAGGGCTATGTGCTAGGTTGGACTGGGTGAGCTTGGAGGTCTCTTCCAACCTGGCTAATTCTGTGATTGCAGATGAGTGTCTACTCAGGCTGAGTTATGCACTTCATGAGTAGCAGTAACAAAAAACATGCACCCACCAACTGAAGCGCCACTGAAAAATAAGGCTGGAGAGAGACTCTGCAAGTTAAAATGGCATTTCAGTAGCATAACAGCCACATTACCTTAAGACAGAAGCTCTTAACCCATGCAGGGAGCAGGGACTGGAAACAATAATTTAAGCAAATGGCCCCATGAAGTATCTGAAGGGGACCTACAGGAAGGTTGGGGAGGGACTACTGACAAAGTCTTGTAGTGACAGGAAGAGGAGGAATGAGTTTAAATTGGTGGAGGGGAGATTTAAACTGGATGTTAGGAAGAAGTTCTTTGCAATGAGGGTGGTGAGACACTGGCACAGGTTGCTCAGGGAGGTTGTGGAGCACAGAATCACCAAATGTGATGGAAGATTTGGAAGACTGTGTGATTCTGTGCTCCACAATCTCCCTGGAGGTGTTTGAGGACAAGCTGAATGTGGCCCTGAGCGACCTCTCCTAGCATGGGAGGTGTCCCTGCCTATGTCAGGGGGTTGGAACCAGATGATCTTTGAGGTCCCTTCCAACCTAAACCATTCTGTGGTTCTAGGGCTGTGCTTGTCACAGATGATATGAAGTCATGTGCTCCCAGGACAGCAGCGACACAACAGAGATACCTTCACTCTCTCTGAAAGCAAAAAGATTTGTCCTTGTCACCCAGCACAAGTTGGTAACCCCAGCTCAGCCTGTGTTGTAATTACACCGGCACAGTCAGCATGGTGTGTGGGGAGGATGGAAATTCAAGCAGCAAAGAGGCAGTGCCTACCTTTGGAACCCATTTATCTCAGGTCATGCCTGCAGCCCTCCTCTGCCAGACACTTCTGCTGTGCAACCTCTTTAAAGTGCTCAGCAAATATCGACCTCAAACACCAGCTAGGCTTTTCTGGGTGAACCCTGGCTGTGACTGAGCGTGGGAATACATCTTCCAACCCAAAACTTTTCAGACAGCATTCTCTTAAAACATGAACCAACAAACTCCCAAAGAGTTCAGTTTCGAATGGCTCTTCCTTCTTCCGTTCGGTTTGGGTTTTAATTGCACCAGGAAGGAGCTCTTTCGGGCTACTATTTTCAAAGCCTAGGCTTAGGGGAAGTTCTGCCAAGTCTGAGCAAAACATAATGTAACTTTAAAATTACAGCCTGCCAAAGTGCTGCTTTGAGAGAGTAATCATCTTCTAAATGAGGGGGCAGCCTGCCCCAAATCGCTGCTTTACAAGAGCTAGAGGAGGGGCTGCAGAAACGGGTAGTGGCCACTGACCTAACTCCATGCAGACCCCAGAAAATGAAGACATCTGAACATCATCCTGATTCTGCCCCTTTATTCCACTCTTCTCAGACCCCACCTGCAGTCCTGTGTGCAGTTCTGGAGCCCCAACACAAGAGGGACATGGAACTGTTTCAATCAGTCCAGAGGAGGCCACCAAGATGCTCAGAGGGCTGCAGCAGCTCTGCTATGAGGACAGGCTGAGAGACTTGGGGCTCTGCAACCTGGAGAAGAGAAGGTTTTGAGGAGACCTTGGAGTGGCCTTCCAGTATCTGAAAGAGGCTACAGAAAGGCTGAGGAGGGACTGTTGACAAGGTCTTGTAGTGACAGGACAAGGAGTAAAGGGTTTAAACTGGCAGAGAGGAGATCTAAACCAGATGTTAGGAAGAAGTTCTTTACAGTGAGGGTGGTGAAACACTGGAATAGGTTACTCAGGGAGGTTGTGGAGCACAGAATCACCCAATGTGATTCTGTGCTCCACAACCTCCCTGGGGGTGTTCAAAGCCAGGTTGGATAAGCAGGTTGAGCAACCTGTTCTAGTGGGAGGTGTCCCTGCCTATGGCAGGGGGTTGGAACTGGCTGAACTTTGAGGTCCCTTCCAACCTAAACCATTGTATGACCACCACACTGCTCATGACAATCCCAGGAACTGCTCTGTACTGTCTTTGCTTGGCTTGAATTTGGTTACCACACTTAAACATCAGGCAAGTCTGTCTGTGCCTTGATAGGACTCCAGACTGATACCACCTGGCTCCACCAAATAAAAGCTAATCCTCTCTTGCAGAGCATTAAACTCCTTTGTGTTATTCAAGCCTGAGGTGGACTGAGCACTGGAGAATACTACACAAAGACTGGGCAGGCAAGGAGCAGAATCATAAAGTGGCTTGGGTTGGAAGTGATCTCCAAAAGTCATTTAGTTCAAACCCCCTACAGTGAGCAGGGACATCCTCCACCAGGTTGCTCAGAGCCCTGTTGAGCCTGACCTTGAATATTTCCAGGGGTTGGGCCTCAACTGGGCAACCTGTTCCAGTGTTCCACTGCCACTATGGTAAAGAGCTTCCTCCCCACATCCAACCAAAACCTACTTTTTTCTAATTCCAAACCACTGCTCCTCACCCTACCACTACAGACCACTGAATGAGTTTGACAGTGTAGACAACGATGTGGATCCAAGCTCGAAGCAGGACTGAAAAGGCAGTGACAGATGAACTCTGTGTCTCACCAGAGAAGGGAGATTCATGGATTTTAATTCCTCTGGACCCTTCCACATCTTTCAGGCTTGCCAACAATAAAGCACTGCCCAGAGGAAGAAAGAAGTCCAGAATAACCCTGTGACAAAGCTCTTCCTAATAGCTTGGACTGATGAGCAGCAGCACCTTCACTACCAAACCCCACTCAAGAATCCTGCTTAGCACCTGCAGGATCCCAAGGGGCAGGGAGGATTTGAGAAGCTGTGAAAGGGCAGAGAAGACACAGCACCACCTACCCTGCACTCCACACTGCAGGGACCCAGATGATGCACAACACAGGGCAGCAGAGTAAAGGGCCAGGAAGCAGAGGGCTGCAAAAGAGCCTGACCTTCAGTGATGTGATGCTACTCAGCAAAGAAAAGTGGCCTGGAGAAAGTTCCAGCCACAATGGAATACTGTGGCTTGGAAATTTCTCCAAGCCACAGCGGTGTCTTCTAGCCCAAAACAAGCCTGTGCCCTGCAGTCTTTTCTCCCGGGCCCAGGCTGAGGGACAACGCGAGGCGTTAGCTGTGCTGCTGACAGCCCTGCTGGCAGGCAATGAACAGCTTTTTTGTTGCTGGATGAGAACCCACCTCCTTCAGCTGACTTCCCAGAAGCCAGCAGACTTTGAACCTGCCTATCACCACGTTCCTAAGGCCAAGGCCAGTGCAAACCACCCACACAGCCACCTCCCAAGGTGCAGGGACCCCGAGAGCCACCACCAGCAGCGCAACCTGAGGCCACCTGCTCCACAGCTGCTGCTGCCTCCAAACAAGCAGAGTTGAGAGAAGAAAGCATAAATATAAGTTATCTGGAGAGCATCTGATCGTGACAGAAAATTATCTGTCCAGGGGGAAATTCAATCCCAAACATGCCCCAGTGGGGAAGGGGCAAACTCACTTTTAAGAGTCTAGAGACTTGAATTGCAACAGAGCAAGACACTGCAGCCCAAGGCAGGCAAATAACCCTGACTTTTCAGGCTTAGCTATCTACAGAGCTCTGCTTGCTGCAACTTAGAGCACTTCAACTGCACAAGATTTACATTTAAAGCATGTTAGAGACACGTTTTGACGAGGGAGGCATTTCAGCAAACAGTAAATGCTGCAGAAGCTCTGTTTGGCAGAGTTATCAGTAATCCTATTAATGACAAGGTGCATTTTACAGCAAACTGGCAGTGGGAGAGGAGATACAGGACTTATGTGAAACAAAAAGATAACACAATATTATTCCATTGACTGTGCATGATCTTAATTGCCTTGTTCTGTACGCTCGGGGCACGCAATCTAGCAGGGATGAAGTTGTTTGTTCAGAAAGCAGCAGGCAAGAGGTTTTTAATCCAAGATCCCTCTAGCTGCATTGCAGGATTTATTTCAAAGTTGTCTTTAATTTTCTCAATTTTCTGTTGCGTTTATCCTAATATTCCTGAGCACTCCTCTGAAAAGAAACTGCTCTGTTCAATTGTGCGATTTGGATCGGATTAGGGGACTGCTTACTAAGGCTTTACTCACTAAGGCTGAAAAGAGGGACATGATTTGCAAAACAGACTGCAGATCTCACTCTTCCTTGCCCCCAGGATTGCACAAGGGGACAGAGTGGCTGGAGAGCAGCCAGGAAGAAAGGGACCTGGGGGTACTGGTAGATAGTAGGCCGAAGATGAGCCAGCAGTGTGCCCAGGTGGGCAGCAGAGCCAATGGCATCCTGGGCTGGATCAGGAGCAGTGTGGCCAGCAGGACCATGGAAGTCCTTCTGCCCCTGTGCTCAGCACTGCTCAGGCCACACCTTCAGCACTGTGTCTAGTTCTGGGCTCCTCAACTCAAGAGAGATGCTGAAAGGTGTTGAGAGAGGGGCAGCAAGGCTGGGGAGGGGCCTGGAACACAAACCCTAGGAGGAAAGGCTGAGGGAGCTGGGGGTGTGCAGCCTGGAGAAGACGAGGCTCAGGACAGACCTCATTGCTGTCTACAACTACCTGAAGGGAGGCTGTAGCCAGGTGGGGTTGGTCTCTTCTGCCAGGCAACCAGCAACAGAACAAGGGGACACAGTCCCAAGTTGTGACAGGGGAGGTCTAGGCTGGATGTCAGGAGGAAGTTGTTGGCAGAGAGAGTGATTGGCATTGGAATGGGCTGCCCAGGGAGGTGGTGGAGTCACCACCCCTGGAGGTTGAAGCAAAGCCTGGATGAGGCACTTAATGCCACGGGCTAGTTGATTGGCTAGGGCTGGGTGATAGGTTGCACTGGATGATCTTGGAGGTCTCTTCCAACCTGGTTGATTCTATGATTCTAAGGGATGCTCAGGACAGAATCCAACTAACAGTGACTTGTGTGTGTCCAAGTGATCCAGGTTCACCATGCCAGCTGCTGTAACAGAGGCATCAAGAGCACTCTCTGTGCTATGATGAGCAACCCTACTCAGCTGAATGCCATTATTTTAATGTACCAAGCAAACCTGAGCCCTAAGAATGTGTCTGTCCACGTGACAAAAAAAAAAACACCACCACTCTGGAAACTTTTGAGATTGTAGAGAGATGCATTTGGGGGCTTTAAAACTCTGTAAACTATCTGTACCCTTTTGACCATTAAGTCATCTTCAGGTGTCCGTGTGGGAGGGCAGGCAGCAGGTTACTCAGCTGAGGAACTCAAGGCTGCCAGCAGTCTGGAGAGAAGATGGCCTTCAGAGCAGGCTAAACTCCAAACACAGGAGAACCACAGAGTCATAGAATGTCAGGGACTGGAAGCGACCTCAAATAATCGTCTGGTCCCCTCCCCTTGCCAGAGCAGGGTCACCTAGAGCAGATCACACTGGAATGCACCCGGACAGTTCTTGAGTATCTCTAGAGGAGGAGAGTCCACAACCTCCCAGGGCAGCCTGTTCCAGTGCTCTGTCACCCTCACAGGGAAAAAATTCTTCCTAATTCTTCCTCAGGCTCACATGGAACCTCCTATGCCTCAGCTTCCACCTATTGCCCCTTGTGCTGTCACTGGGCATCACCAAGAAGAGGCTGGCAAGAGACCAGAAGAAGAGATCAGGAATGTCACTGGAAGTAAGTGCTCAGGTCTAGACCTGAGCTTCTGTGTGGCTTTGGCTCCTAAAACTCTCACAGATGAGTCTGGTCATTAAGCTATGAACAGTTAAAAGCTCAAGGTGCACATTTTGATACCATATACAAGATGCACTGAGAATGATGATGATGAATGGATTTCTTTGTAGTTTTAATTACTGGGTAAATTCCATCTACCACCTAGAACATGAATGTGTTTTATTACAATAATATGCCTCTGGCATGAAGCCAGGACAGAGCTTCCAAGAAATGGGGAAGGGGGCATTAAATAGTGCTGGCTGGTTTTAGCAGAAGTTGCCATTTCTCCATTTCATTTCCTAGGTGCAACATCATAAATAAGCTCAATAAACTCTTGGTTACAGGCCCTGGTCAATTTGAAACTTTCCCTGATGGATTTATTTCAAGTATAGCCTGTCCCCCAAAGCTGCTGGGAAACAACAACTTATCACTGCCAACTTGTTATTTCGAGAGCTGACATGGTCTGTACCATCAGCAAAGCCACTTCCAGTGCTTGTTTGCAGAGCTGGTGAAAGGAGCTGGAAGCTGAAGGTTGCCTGCACTCATTGCTGAAGACACAGCAGATAAGCCCAGTGACATTTAGCTGTCCTGTGTCACTTGCACTGCCACAAAGGGAGACCACAACAGTGCAGAAATAGATTTGTTTTCTTTCAATTCCTACTTCATAGCTTAGGAGAAATTGGGAATGATTTCTTGCTTAGGATAATAACATTGGCTAATCTTTTCTTTTTATAGCTCTCCTCTACGTGAAGGGAGGTTGGATCCAGGTGGGGTTGGTCTCTTCTTCCAAGCAACCAGCAACAGAACAAGGGGATTCCAGGCTCTCACCACTCTCATGCTGAACAACCTCCTCCTCATGTCCACTCTGAATCTCTCCACCTCCAGCTTTGCTCCATTCCCCCGAGTCCTAGCACTCCCTTTAGAGACTAAAAAGTCCCTCCCCAGCTTTACTGCAGGCCCCCTTCAGATCCTGGAAGGCCACAAGAAGGTCACCTGGGAGCCTCCTCTTCTGCAGACTGCACAGCCCCAACTCTTTTGGTCTGTCCTTACAGGAGAGCTGCTGCAGCCCTCTGAGCATCCTCCTGGCCCTGCTCTGGACACACTCCAGCATCTCCGCATCCCCCTTGTAATACTGGCTCCAGAACTGGATGCAGCACTCCAGGTGGGGTCCCACTAGAGTGGAGTAGAGAGGGAGAATCACCTCCCTCACTCTGCGGGCCACACTTCTCCTGATGCAGCCTGCCTTTCTGGGCTAGATGAGGCACTCAGTGCCATGGTCTAGTTGGTTGGATAGGACCTGGTGCTAGGTTGGACTGGATGAGCTTGGAGGTCTCTTCCAAACTGGTTGATTCTATGATTTTATACTCCTATAGCAACTCCTAAGTTGACTTGCATCAGAAAAACTGGAAGTTTCTCAGAGGTTTGTTATAAAGCCATCAGCTTGGCATTACCTGCCTGGGGAAAACAAAGCAAAAAATCAGCTAGAAGTGTTTCAACAAGCACACACCTGAAGGAACACACATGCATGGCTGATGCTAAGACGACTGGGATGCTCCAGTTTGTGGAGAGGCTCACCTTAGACTGCAAATGAGACAGTCACAGCCTGCTCTGTTAGTTCAGGTACACAATGAAGTTAGTGAAACAAACCCAGCCCTGGGATCTGCTGCCTTAGCTGGAAGCAGTGCAATTGCTCTGTGCAGCTGACGCAAGCTGGGAGCTCACACGGGACCAGCGTTGGCAGTGCACACCTGTCTGAGGCTCCTCCAGCTCAGGAAGCTGTTCTGCACTCATGCTGTTACACTGCTCTGGCTGATATTTCAGCTTGCAAATCAAACCCTATCTTGTTCTTCCCCTGAGACAAAGCTTTTTGCCACCCACACCCCTCTGCGTGCCTGGAGTCTCACGGCAGCATTCCCCAAACACAAATTCAGTGCAGCAGTTTGGCCTCTGATCCCAGCTGGAGCTGCTGGGCAGAGGGAGACAGACCAAGAGAGTTCCACGTTATCGTGGCTCTCCGCGAATGGCTTGAAGGGAACACAGAGATCCTACCTTCAGATGAGCTGGAAGTGCACTGTCTGTGTAGGGAGCTGGAAGTGCACTGCCTGTGTAGGCAAGCTTGTTCCAGCCTTTTATCCTGTAACTTCCTGGACCTCCATAAAGCAGAGACAATTCAAGACCAGGTTTGCCAAAGCCTCCTACGCTGCATCTGCAGGAGGGTCATTTCCAGCTGCTAGGGCTAGAGAGCTCTAGTACACCACTCACAGCCTCTGCTGTAGGCTAGAGAGCTGTTTATTCCAAGGTACACAGCAACCACCATTGTTTTGGTTCATAAGCATTCAAATCCTGTCCTGGTTTGAGTTCCAGAAGTACTTTTACTAGCGAGTTTACACAACATACATAATTACATTTCCATCAACACAAACCCCACTTCCTGCCGTGCCTTTACATGCCAATAAACAGCTCAGTGATACAGCAATGCATGTCTGAGGGACAGCAAGTCCCCAAGAGCCTTGGCTGCACCCTCACAAGAAGGAGCTTTGCCCACAGCATGGGCAACAGGAGCTGCACCTGCCAGGAAGAGCAAACATCACTGTTTTGAGAGGGTCCAAGTGGGTTTATGTGTGCAGCTTTGAAGCCCAAAGGAAGCTCTGGATTTCTCCTTGGTGCTAACAGAGGTTGCTTGGGCTCTGAAAAAGCTGCTGTGGAAGGGGCTGGGACAGTCCCTGCTCACAGTTCTGTATGAACCCAAGTGTTCTTCGACACTCCCTGCTCACAGCTCTGTATGAACTGAAGTGTTCTTCCTCAAAGGAGGTTTCCAGCGGCACTGCAGCTGCAGCAGCTGCCAGGTACACATTGAAGATACCTTCTCTAATGCTTTCAGATGCACCTGTGGATTTTCACAAGTGTCTGCACATTTGACACTCTCTGGATCCCCAGAACATCCTACCAGAGAAATAGGGACAGAAAAAAAGCACTTTCTCCAAACACTTGGGCCACTGCAGAAGTTATCAAAGAGATCTCAGTGAAGGAAACAGAAGCTGAGCTTCACCTCCACATCCTGCTCATGCCAGCTGGAAAAAGGACAGGGCAGAGAGAGAAAACAAAAGTCACAAGCCTGTGGTTTTCTCCCAAGAACTTCAGCTCAGTGCACTGGCAGGCTCCAGGCTGGGCTGCCGACTGCCACCCCAGCTCCAAGAGCCAAACTCTCTTTGCTCCTCCCAGCCTGTGCACATTCAGGGTGCCCAGTTAAGGCCTGCAGGGTGTTTCTGTCCTCACCTAAACTGAAATATGAACGAACCTCACAACCTCCAAGTTATAGGGTTGTGAAGTCGGTGCAAGTTTCCCTCTCCTGGATGAAACGCTGGGTCATGCCAAGCCGTGCTGCATTATGCACATCTCCAACTGCTCCAGCTCTGCATTAGCATTCTGGAGCAAGCTTTATCCTCCTGCCTGAGAGACCAGCCCCTGCTTTACATAAATCTTTAATGAAATGCTCTGCCTGGAGCACTGACGCCTATGAACAAAAGGCAGAGTTGAAGGAAAACATGGTTTTACCTCCAAAAGAAACAGAGCAGTTCTACAGAGAGCACATGGAAATCACACTTGCTACAGCTCTCTGAGATCCCTGAAGCACCACTGAAGAGAAGGTAGAGCTTTGAGAAGAGCGAAAGGCTGGGAACTGTTGCAAGTCCTTTCCAGACAGGTAGCAGCAGAGTTGTTCAAGCGTGGTGCAAGCTAAACACAGCAGGACTGCTCCAGTCTCCCATCACATGTGTCTGCCTGAGGTTGGCATCCAGTGCTCCACAGCAGCAAAACAAGCATCCCACTGATCAATGGTAAAACTCTGAGGTGAAAAAACACACACACAAGCCTGGCAACTTTATGTTCCCTCTGGGATGCTGAGTGCTTATGCTTAGTGCTGTCAAGCGTTTGAAGTGTTTCTTTCACAAATTTAGAGGCTGTAAATCAGAATCATCCAGGCTGGAAAAGAACCTCAGGATCACCAAATCCAACCTATAAACCTACAAGATTCACCTTAAACATATCCCTAAGCACCACATCCAAAGGTATCCCCATCCAAACCATATCCCTAAGCACATCCAAATCATCCCCATCCAAATCATATCCCTAAGCACCACATCCAAACGTATCCTTGTCCAAACCATATCCCTAAGCACCACATCCAAAGGTATCCCCATCCAAACCATATCCCTAAGCACTACAAATTTAGAGGATGTAAATCACAGAAACATCCAGGCTGGAAAAGACCCTCAGGATCACTAAGTCCAACCTATAACCCTACAAGATTCACCTTACACCATACCCCTAAGCACCACACCCAAACATCCATCTCCCCCAAGAAGTGACACCAAGGAGAAATAAAACTAGAAAGTGAGACTGTACCATTGTGAATCAGGACTAAAAAACAGGAGTTTAAGACAAAAACCACTACCAAGAAGCCAAAAATTAAATTGCAGGGGCTGGCAGCACAGTGTAATAATCATAGAATTAACCAGGCTGGAAGAGACCTCTGAGCTTATCCAGCCCAACCTAGCACCCAGCCCTAGCCAATCAACCAGACCATGGCACTAAGTGCCCCAGCCAGGCTTGGCTTCAACACCTCCAGGGACGGTGACTCCACCACCTTCCTGGGCAGCCCATTCCAATGCCAATCACTCTCTCTGCCAACAACTTCCTCCTAACATCCAGCCTAGACCTCCCCTGGCACAGCTTGAGACTGTGTCCCCTTGTTCTGTTGCTGGTTGTCTGGCAGAAGAGATCAACCCCACCTGGCTACAGCCTCCCTTCAGGTACTTGTAGACATCAGGACAGGTAGCTATAGACAGAAGGACAGTTCTGATGCGAATCAGTGGCCAGGAGATGCTAAAGGGCCTGCAGACAGCAGTGCAATGACATCAGGCACTTAGGGCTTCATACTCACAGCTGGTCAATGCTTCCAAAGCAGTCTACAGGAGCTGCCACATGGATCTTTCATTAATCTTAATAGAAAATGTTTGTTTAAATCCCCAAAGCTGCCTTGAAAAAGAAGTATTTCAGCTTCATGATCTGGACTGAACGCCTAAATGCTCCTTTTTAATACTCACACATCTGCATGCAGGCCCTGAGTTGGTAAATCATTTAAACCTGTGCTTCAAAAGGCAGCAGCCAGCAAGGCTGCTCCTGTGCTCAGAATTATGTAAGCATCCAGTTGGCAGCTGTCACCAGTGGTGCGCCCCAGGGATCAGTGCTGGGCCTGATCCTGTTCAATGTATTTATTGATTATTTGGACGAGAAGACTGAGTCTATCACCAGTAAGTTTGCAGATGACACCAAACTAGGAGCAGCTGTGGACCTGTTGGAGGGTAGCAGAGCCCTGCAGAGGGACCTGGCCAGGCTGGATGGGCAGAGGCCAAGGGGATGAGATTTAACAAGACCAAGTGCAGAGTTCTACACTTTGGCCACAACAACCCCAAGCAGCACTACAGGCAGGGGACAGAGTGGCTGAGAGCAGCCAGGCAGAGAGGGACCTGGAGGTGCTGGTAGAGAGCCAGCAGTGTGCCCAGGTGGCCAAGAGAGCCAATGGCATCCTGGCCTGGATCAGGAAGAATGGCCAGCAGAACAAGGGAGGTTATTCTGCCCCTGTACTCAACACTGGTCAGGCTACACCTTGAGTATTGTGTCCAGTTCTAGGCTCCTCAATTCAAGAGAGATGTTGAGGTGCTGGAAGGTGTTGAGAGAAGGGCAGCAAGGCTGGGGAGGGGCCTGGAGCACAGCCCTGTGAGGAGAGGCTGAGGGAGCTGGGGGTGTGCAGCCTGCAGAAGATGAGGCTCAGGGCAGACCTCATTGCTGTCTGCAACTACCTGAAGGTAGAAACAGAAGAAGGGGACACAGTCTGAAGTTGTGCCAGGGGAGGTCTAGGTTGGATGTTAGGAGGAAGTTGTTGGCAGAGAGAGTGACTGGCATTGGAATGGGCTGCCCAGGGAGGTGGTGGAGTCACCATCCCTGGAGGTGTCCAAGTAAAGCCTGGATGAGGCACTTAGTGCCATGGTCTGGTTGATTGGATAGGGCTGGGTGCTAGGTTGGACTGGATGAGCTTGGAGGTCTCTTCCAACCTGGTTGATTCTGTGGTTCTATGATTCTATACATGTGTCCCATTCAGCAGAGGTGGAGTTACTATATCCAACAACAGGTCTATGTTTTGCCTATAGCCTGAGGAGAAGCTGCCACAGAAAGTCTCCCCTGTGCCAACAAACCCCACAGTGCTAATACCCACTCAAAAAAAACACAGGCAAACAGCAGAGATCTGCTGTGTGACAGACTGGTGTCCTGGAGACATCACTCACTTGTCCACCTTGGCTTTCTCATACATATTTTGATCTCCCAGACTGGGGATTCTGAACTAACTTCACAAACTGGACCCAGCTAAACATTTCTGTCAAACATCCCTTTGGTTTCTCTAGCAGCAGGAGTCCTGGACTAAGTTTCCTGTATCACAGAAATAGCTTTTGTGAGGATTAAAAACAAAGCAAGAAAATCCTCCAAACCCCAAATCTAATACCTTAAAATAACAGTAACGTGCAGTAGAACAAACCCTTCTCCCCAGCTGGATTTCAAGTACACAAAATAAAGAGGGCTTTGGCAATTCAAAGCTTCAGCTTCCCTTACCATAGCAGGGCAGCACTGGATGATATGGGAGAAGAATTCCATCTGAGAACTTGAGCGAGCCAAGTGCCCAAAGATGGACAGAAGGTTGTTGCACCACCCTTTGGGATGAGGCTTTTTGGGAAGCTTCATCATAAACACTTGGACCTAATCTCTGACTTGGGGACTGAAACCTCTGAACGTGTGGAAGCACTTGGATGCCATAAGCTGATTCTCGCTTGCCTTGCTCAGAGACTGACCATATATCAGCAGCTTGATGCACACAACTTCTCAGCTTTTTAAAGCTGCTGCTTGTGGCTGTGTTATGAAGCTCAGACCTCAATGATAACCATATAAAAGCTCAGCAGTGCCTGTTTGCAAGCACATCAAAGGTAAGCAGTAAGTAGATAGGACAGCACTTGGATGTTAAACACAACCTGGTGTGACCATGCGCAGCATGAAGAAGAGATCCAAGCTCTCCCAGCACTGCCTGTTGCTTACCTTGCAGACACAGCCACTAGCAGACAAGTGGGGTGAGTTTGTTCAACCTGCTGACCTAGCAGAAAATTAACACACCAAGAGGTAAAAATCCCTCTGAGGGTTCCTCAACGCGTGATCAAACACTGCCCACAGGATAAGCCCAGGGACTCCACTCCCATCAACCGCACAGCCTACAAACCTGGGGGCAAGGGAGAGGAAGGAGATGGCACAACTCCCAAAGAGGAAAGAGGCTGTTCCTTCTGGCACCAGTTCATGGGCAGGCTAACACCTTCAAGCCATGCTCTTGCTGAGAAAGTGGCATCCAGCACATGTGAGAGGGGAGACAGAGGTGCAAGGTTTTGAGACCAGCCAGCAGACAAAGACAGGTTTGCAGTGTACTACACAAGTGGTGCTGGCTAAGATGTGTGCATAGAAAAAGGCCAGCATGTGGCTGGCAGCCTGCGTGATGCCTTCCCACAGCTGTGCCGAGGCACACTCACATGGAGAGTGCACATTTGGCCTCCCCTCTGTACAGCTGTAAGCCTGGAAGCCCTGCCAAGCACAGAAGAATGCCATTTTCCTTACCAAATCGCTCCCCAGTTCCTAAAATTCTCCATTTATTTTTCTAATTTGAAAGGAAGAGCAAGTGAGGGGCAGGAGGATTCACATTCCCAGTCTGTGTTCATGGGTAGGTGCTTGAAGGTATTGTGGACTATTCGCAGCAGGCTCATGCCAGTTAGAAATANAGTTGTAGACAGCAATGAGGTCACCCCTGAGCCTCCTCTTCTCCAGGCTAAACAACCCCAGCTCCCTCAGCCTCTCCTCATAGGGTTTGTGTTCCAGGCCTCTCACCAGTTACCAGCCGCAGCAGCTCACTACCAGACAGCCACACAACCTTCCACCACCTTCAATGGGTGGCTATCCTATCCCAGTCTGAGCTGTGCCCTCACTGTCACAGAGAGACCATCAGCAAAACCTCAGTGGAACAATCTGCTCTGGCAGCAGTAGTGCCAGCAGAGAGGAAGCCAGCTGCAGTACTTTCTGCAGCCCATCATTCATGTTCTCTCTAGTGAGGTTATTTCCCTGGCTCTTCCACAGGCAAACACCTTTGGGACCCACATCCTCCCAAACACAGAGTCCTACTCCTACACTACAGCAAGATGAAGACTCATGTGAGCAGGTACTCAGTCACAGCATACCCTGCATAAAGAATGGCCTTTCCTTGAACTCCTTTGTGTGCACAACAGCATTATTTTCAGAAGAAAAGAAAAGAGAGAGCTCATTTTGATCCTTCTGAGTAATTCCACTGATTGGAGCCACCAGTAGATTGCTCTGTGGCTCACTGATTACTCTCAATGTGAATAATTGCCTTACTAAATTAGACCTGCTCAGCCACCACTGAAGACAAGCCAGAGCTGTCAGGGATGGCGGAAGCAGTGTACCCACCTCCACGAGGGCCTCTCGAGCACCCCGGCTCCAGGAGGCACTCCAAGAGCTGACCTTCGGAAGGTCTGCAACTCATCTGCTTTTCCCTGGCTCATGAGCGGATATCCATGGACTTATCCCCAGGTACCCAAGTACCTAGTTTGCCTGGGAACCCTGAAAGTATGTGCTGAACAAGAACAACAGGGGTGGGTGTCAAAATAAAGGTGCCAGTCTGTTTTTGGTGGTGCCCAGCAATAGGACAAGGAACAGTGTGTGTAAGATTTAACACAGGAAGTTCCGCCTCAACACGAGGAGAAACTTCTTTACTGCGAGGGTGCTGGAGCTCTGGAACAGGCTGCCCAGAGAGGTTTTGCAGTCTACTTCTCCAGAGACTTTCAAAACCCATCTGGATGCATCCCCGTGTGATCCTGCTTTGGCAGGGGTGTTGGACTAGATGACCTCTAGAGGTCTCTTCCAACACTTACCGTTCTATGATTCTATGCCATGGTCCCAGACATGAATTTAGCCTGCACGGTGGTGTTCCTGAGGGCACTGCCTACACACAGCAACGCTAAACATGCTGACAACAGCCAACCTTGTGCTGGGCTGCAGCAGGAGTAGTGTGGCCAGCAGGGCAAAGGAGGTGATTTCTGTGCTCTGGCTCAAAACTGAGACTTCTTCCTGACCACAGGAACTGGAGCTTCTGCGTTGCATGAAACACTACAGAAATGAGCATTTTACAATGGTTTGAGACAGAAAAGAAATATAAAAATTGAAGTTAATATTCCTCATGGAATGAGATTGAAGATATTCTGTTACGCCCTGCTTGAAACATCACAGCAATTTTCATCTGCACTAATAAAAATAAATCAGCAGCTGATCTCCCATGCATTAAAATTACCTCCTCCTGCAACAGCCACAGTGCCTCTGAGTCCTACGTGCCCCTTGGAGCTCCTGCCATGAACAGAGCTGAATTTAGGGACTGCTGTGTGCAGAAATTTATTACATCAATTCTTTCCAGAGAGGGAAAATGCAGTGAGGGCAGCTGGAGAAAAGCATCCAGCACCGAGTCAAGGCTCTGAGCTTACAAGAGAAAAATAATTAGAGCCAAAGAACTGAAAAAAGCAACAAGCATATTGCATGACACCAACTGTTGGGTGACCAGCAGAGCCCTCTTCAGAGCACTCTTGTCGCCCAGACACAAATTAATGGCTTCACAAGCAGGCCCTGTGTCTGCAGCTCAGCCTCTCACAAAGATGCTCGTTTGCAGAGCAGGATACAACTTGCTGTTAGACAGGAGGAGTTCAATATTCATTAACCAAAAGAGCTCCCAGTTTGTGCTGCTGCTTGCAGTACAAATCACCTGCCCAGAGGTTTCGTCAATCCCCTCACCTGCTGTTCGGTGCATGGAGACACCAGGACAATACATCAGCACTCCCAGCCCTCTGCCAGGGTGCTTGCAGAGCCACAGCCCAGAGCTGAGGAACCACAGAACGTCAGGGGCAGGAAAGCACCTCCAAAGCTCATCCAGTCCAACCCCCTTGCCAGAGTAGGGTCACCTAGAGCAGATCACACAGGAACATGCCCAGGTGGCTTCTGAGTATCTCCAGAGAGGAAGATTCCACAACTCCCCTGGGCAGTCTGTTCCAGTGCTCTGTCACACTCAGAGGGAAAAAAATCCTCCTCATGTTTAAATCAAACTTCCTATGCCTCAGCTTCCACCCATTGCCCCTTGTGCTGTCACTGGGCATTACCAAGAAGAGCCTAGCTCCAGCCTCCTGGCACTCACCAGGAGCCACAACTGCTTTTTGAGCCATGCAAATAGAAAATGCTGGAAAGACAAAAGTTTTCAAGGAACACTTGTGCCTAGAAACTTCTCCTTGCAATATCACACCCTTCAAAAAAGAGCCAGGTAAAAAGGGGAAAGTGAAGAGGGCAGCTGCACACTGGGAGACTGACTCCAAGCCCCCCCCAGGGAGCCCACAGCAGGTTTGCAGGTGCATGCTGTCCTTTTGCAGCCCAGGTCAGCAGTACATTCAACTGTGCTAAAGCAGTGCTGTCAGGCACTCGGATACAAGGAGATAGTAGAGTGAAGGCTCAGGGACAAGATACAACAAGAAAAACAGGCAGACAGAAGCTGCTGCTTCCCTGCTCTTCACTATGCATCAAACCCATCGATGTACTGCATGGGGAGGGTATAGCACAATGACTTCTGAAGGAAGGGTGCCTGAGGTAGCCTTCTCCTCATCCCCCATGGGTCATGCACACATGACCCAAATCCAAACCCAGCTGCCCTCTGATCACCTCTGTTCCTTTGGCTCAGGAAAACTCTGCTCTCATCACCAATGCAAACAGCTGTGTGAGACAGCAGATGTACAAGGTTCTCTCTAGCCAACGCTGTCAGGTGAGTCTAAGTTGCTGAAGAGATCAAAGATGATCTTTCTTAGATTCTTCTGTGTCTACATTTCCACTACTGAGCTCCACAGTAAGTCTTGGGTGACCTCACTACTGTCTATAACTGAAGGGAGGTTGTAGCCAGGTGGGGTTGGTCTCTTCTGCCAGGCAAGCAGCAACAGAACAAGGGGACACAGTCTCAAGTTGTGCCAGGGGAGGCCTAGGCTGGATGTTAGGAGGAAGTTGTTGGCAGAGAGTGATTGGCATTGGAATGGGCTGCCCAGGAGGTGGTGGAGTCGCTGTGCCTGGAGGTGTTCAAGAAAAGCCTGGATGAGGCACTTAGTGCCACGGACTAGATGACTGTACAGGGCTGGGTGCTAGGTTGGACTGGATGAGCTTGGAGGTCTCTTCCAACCTGGTTGACTCTGTGATTCTATGTATAAAAGCAAGGACACAAACATAGATGAGACAGAGTTGGGTGCCTGTGTTTTCTCCCTGGGCTTCTGCTGCTTCGCTTGGATCTGTGGAACCCAACTACTCCTTCTGCTTCTAACCCCCCTTGCCGATCCTCCCAGCTCACCTGGCATGTAAGGCAGACTCTGGGATAAGGTAGAGGGGTGGAAAGAAGGTGGAAGGGTGGTTGGGAGCCCCTCCTGAGGACTGATTTCTGGGAGGAGTGTTGTGTTTCTGTGTTACTTTTAACTTGTACATATATACAGCATACACAAATATTTACAGCTATATCTGCTGGTAGAATGTGCTGAGCTGTAAATATAGCTTCAGTCCTTAACTTCCAGCCAGCTGAGTCTAGTCTGAGTGAATTCACTGTGTGAGGGGGGTGGGGAACTCCCAAACCATCCCAGCATGCTTGGAAAGGCTCTGTTTGTGACACAGCTCTGCCACAGTGGCTTCTCACCATCTTCCTAATAACTCATGGGAACACCTCACATTTTTCCAGGGGTGCCGTAAAGCGTGGGGCAGAACTGACATATTTCACTAATACAATCCAGCAGCAGCACCATGTGGAGAATATTTACACAGCTCTTTATTACTGTTTGTGAAAGGTGAATGAACTGATGGCTTCTGTTGGCAGCATTTTTTTTTGTTGACAGAAAAAAAAATATCAGTGGTGGTTTGCAAATCTAACTCAGGAGCACAGATTCCTCCAGTCCTGTTGCAGCAAAACCAACCCATTCCCTTCTTCCCAAGCTTTTACTCTCATTCATCCTTTTAACTGGCCTTGTTAAACCAGTTACTTGACACAGCAATTAGTCAAAATAAGAAGATACACACAAATAAAAGCCAGATAGTGACTAAATGAGTCCTGAAACACAAGTTGCCATGATTTAAAAGTCAACTCCTTGACCTACTTTCATATCTTAAGGTCAAATACTTCTTAATAAAGAAATGAGTGATTCTGCTCATTAGTGCAGGGCTAATACTAAGCAAAGCTCCCTGCATTCATTGGTCTGCTACAGCACTGCCAGGCCCAGAAAGTAGAATCATATCATATAATCACCCAGGTTGGAAGAGATCTCCAAGCTCATCCAGTCCAACCTAGCACCCAGCCCTGTCCAGTCAACTAGACCATGGCACTAAGTAGTAAGATATCACAGAATCAAGCAGGTTGGAAGAGACCTCCAAGCTCATCCAGTCCAACCTAGCACCCAGCCCTGTCCAATCAACCAGACCATGGCACTAAGTGCCATTTCAGATGTCTCCGTCTAATTAAGACTTCCTAATTGCTGCTTTACAACTTGGGGTGGCACAGTTTTGTCATGATTTTAGCTGTTGACAAACAATGAAGCTGAATGCAGCATCAATTCCTTCTTGACCTGCCCAGGAAAGCCAGCATGTTCAAACTCAAGTGAGAGAAACCAAAACTAATCAGAGTCGTGCAGCATCCGCACATCACCTTGGCAGCTGGAAGCCCCAGAGAGCAGCAGTGCAGTGCCAAGGGAAAGGATCACTTCAGCCACCCCCAGCCCAAGCTGATAGCATATCAAATCCTCAAGTCTTTGCAGTTGTGCTTTGTTCACTGACACTGATTAGCTCTAGACAAGTCCATAACCTCACTGTGCCTCCACTTCCGTGTCTCACAAGCAGATAGCAGCCTGACTCCACCGTGGTAGGACGCCCTGATAAAAGCACTAATTAATGCCAGACACTCCACCCAGCAAGGGAGATAACAGAATTCAATTATTGTCCTTCAGAAAAGTTCTAGTTACAAATCCACCAGAAAACTCTGCAAGAGCCTGGAACCTGATTTAATTAAATGGTTGAGAACAATATCATTAATTTATGAGAAAGCTCAAGCAAACAGGAAATTGTTGATATTGACCAGCATACAAAATCCTTTCATCTGCTGAGAGCAAATGCATTTTTATCATTCTTGTCACTGCAGAAGGCTCTCTACCTCCTCTATCAAACATCCCTTGCAGTTCAGCCGCACCACTGCTGCTCCATTTGTCATCTCAATGCACCATTTGTTCCTCAGGACAGATCATCTTGCACAAAGCAGTTGGCATGCTTCTTCCCAGCCCTCACCAGTGCAAGCACTTCACACATTCCTCTCCACATGTGCTCCTAAAACCCACCTGCCCTAAGAGGCTTTAAAAGGGGTTTGTCAGAACATCAAGATAGGTGTGCAAGACAGAAGCCCTGGATTTCGTGTGCTGCTTGTTGAGGCACCCACACACACAGCCACAGACAGCAGCCTTTTCTTTCCACAACACTGAGGTATTTGCAAATGGCTAGTAAAGGAAAAGAAATCCCTGCCAGGAGAGGAGGCAAGAGACACACAACAATCTGAAAAGGAAACTTCCTGCACTTCAAAGCCTACAAAAAGCAAAACCTGGCTATCCATAACAGAAACAATTGGGGAGTGAGATAAAGCAGCTCAGAAGTAGCGTTTCAGTGGTTGGTTGAACACCTCCTCTAAAACACAAGCACTTGGCAGGCTATAGTCCATGGGGGTAAAAGCTCCTGATGTCCCCCTACCTAAGTACAGCAGGCTACAGAGCCAGTGGAGGACATAAATTTTGAGCAGCTCCAATGGATGTGAACAGCTCAACTGGATTTATCTCAACCTAACTGACTTCAGAGGCAATACTCAAGAGAAATGCTCTCAAAGACACTCAAATCTTTACTAGAGCTGCTATTGCATAGATAGCAACTGCTGATTTATCGACTCAGAAGTGCTGTGGATCAAGCCTTAGTATTTCCTCATATTTCTGCTGAAATTAGCCTTTAATGCTCCAGTCCAAGTGTCATTAATGAGGAAGGAACGACACCCATTTCCTTTAAATGAGCTGAATGAAGTTGTAGCAGTCAGCATCTGATCAGGAAAACAGAAAGCATCTGAACCAAGTAGTCCTATTGGCTGTATCTATCCATTAGGAAAACTTCAAATCCAAGGCAACAACACAGAAATGGTACTGCTGTTCCCAAATATATAATAAACCTAACCCCCAAACATGCTGAGAAGTCAAAATGCATCTCTCATTTACTCAGGTCTGACTCAGAAGCAACCCTGGTGAAGCAGGGCAGCTCTGGGAACATAAACATGCAGCAACAGGGAAATCCAGTTGGGGTTGGTCTCTTCTCCCAGGCACCCAGCAACAGAACAAGGGGACACAGCCTCAAGTTGTGCCAGGGGAGGTCTAGGCTGGATGTTAGGAGGAAGTTGTTGGCAGAGAGAGTGATTGGCATTGGAATGGGCTGCCCAGGGAGGTGGTGGAGTTGCCGTCCCTGGAGGTGTTCAAGAGAAGACTGGAAGGGGCACTTAGTGCCATGGTCTAGCTGACTGGACAGGGCTGGGTGCTAGGTTGGACTGGATGATCTTGGAGGTCTCTTCCAACCTGGTTGATTCTATTCTATTCACATCACACATTTCATGCTCCTTTCTGCTTCACAGGAATACACCAAGTTTAGGTGCTTATTAAATGGGTACACATCACAACCATCTCCATTTATGCAAACTCTCGCACAATTGCCTAACCATCTACACTCTCAGATACTTCTGTTGGCCTCCACGACACTGTGGCATATGCTTCCAGACCCCACAGCACATCAGCTGGCAAATAACAACCTTCCTGAAATGACCTAAGAACAGATATTAACTGTGCCATAAAGAACAAAAAGGTTGTTACAGAGAAGGTTCTTTAATGCAATGCAAAATATCAATGCTTCGTTAGGAGAATCACGACATGGGCACAGGGTTCTACTGTGAGCTATTTGTTTTTAACTAATACCTGGTATCAGACAGTGAAATTATGCTAGAAAACAAAACCAACCCCCAAAGCAGCAGTTCAAAACACATACTGCAGCCTGGCAGCTTATGAATGAAATGCTCTGTAGGTGTTTGGGTACATTTATAATTTACTGCACCACACTCCAGCAAATACAACAACTGCAAGTGACAAGCTGATGCTCTGCCAGCTGTCTGTGCAATGATATCTTCTACCAGGGCTTAGCCACCCTCACAACCAATTTCTCATTTGGGACAACAAAGGTCAGCACAATCCCAAGTACAGCTCCAGGCTGAGAGCAGCCCTGAGGAACAGGACCTGGGGGTCTGGGTTGGTGAAAAGCTCAACATGAGCCTGCAGTGAGAGTGCAGCCCAGACAGCAACCCTGTGCTGGGCTGCAGCAAGAGCAGTGTGGGCAGCAGGGCAAGGGAGGGGATTCTGCCCCTTGGCTCTGCTCTCCTCAGACACCACCTGGAGTCCTGTGTGCAGTTCTGGAGCCCCCAACACAAGA